>JAOBRB020164035.1:0-20577 GCA_027575285.2 Zoanthus pulchellus
GTGAGTCAGTGAGTGTGTGAGTGAGTCAGTGAGCGGAGGAGTCAGTAAATCAGTGAGTGTGTGAGTGAGTCAGTGAGCGGAGGAGTCAGTAAATCAGTGAATGTGTGAGTGAGTCAGTGAGTGTATGAGTGAGTGAGTCAGTGAGCGGAGGAGTCAGTAAATCAGTGCGTGTGTGAGTGAGTCAGTGAGGGTATGAGTGAGTGAGTCAGTGAGCGGAGGAGTCAGTAAATCAGTGAGTGTGTTTGAGAGTCAGTGAGTGTGTGAGTGAGTGAGTCAGTGAGCGGAGGAGTCAGTAAATCAGTGAGTGGAGGAGTCAGTAAATCAGTGAGTGTGTGAGTGAGTGAGTCAGTAAGTGTGTGAGTGAGTCAGTGAACGGAGGAGTCAGTAAATCAGTGAATGTGTGAGTAAGTGAGTCAGTGAGTGTGTGAGTGAGTGAGTGAGTGAGTGAGTGAGTGTGTGAGTGAGTCAGTGAGCGGTGGAGTCAGTAAATCAGTGAGTGTGTGAGTGAGTCAGTGAGTGAGTGAGTGGGTGAGTCAGTGAGTGTGTGAGTGAGTCAGTGAGTGTGTGCGTGAGTCAGTGAGTGAGTCAGTAAGTGTGTGAGTGAGTCAGTGAGTGTGTGAGTGAGTCAGTGAGCGGAGGAGTCAGTAAATCAGTGAGTATGTGAGTGAGTCAGTGAGCGGAGGAGTCAGTAAATCAGTGAGTGTGTGAGTGAGTGAGTGAGTGAGTGTGTGAGTGAGTCAGTGAACGGAGGAGTCAGTAAATCAGTGAGTGTGCGAGTGAAAGAATTCATTCCCTATCCTAAGCCTTGACTGATATCATCTATGAGATGAAAACGTTGAAAGATTGAAGGAAGATATGATAGATTAAATTTACGGACAAAAACGGGAAAATAATAATTTAATGATGGAAAAGGTGAATGGAATGAGATTATATGGGCATATGTTGAGGAGGTATCGTGGGCTTTTTTTTGAAAAAAAGCATTGGAGTTTTAAGTGGAGGGCAAGATGAAGCAAGGATGATCGAAGAAGACGTGGAAGATGCAAGAGGAGAAAAAAGATGCCACAAATTGCAGTGAAATGGAGAGTGGGAGCTGGAAAGATTGGCGCCAAATTGGAGTAAATTCACGCAACCTTGTTTACCCCAGATCAAAACTGGATTGATTTTAACAATGATGATGTTGGAAAATTTTTACAAACAAGATTTTAATAGCTCAGGATTAAAGTGTGGTTTGTTTCTTAAAATGTATTTGCAGCAACCTTTTAAATGGGGATGAAAACAAAACATCCTAAATACACAATTACCAGAAACACTAGTCCTGTAAAGTTGTTCTGAGTTTCCCCCAAAAAACGAATTTGCAAAATTTAACCATTTAGTACATAATTATCAGTTTTGCACTTTAAATGAAACAAATTTCACAATACCTTCCACAAATGTTTACATTTAGTGATTTTTCTCACTGAAAATTGATTTGTCACATCTCAAACAATTGCCTGGTAATAACTAAGTACTAATTATTGCAACAAGGAAAAAACAATTGGCACAATTTTATGTGTGTACAAGTAGCACTTAAATTATGCTAGACATTTTTCTTATGTTTGGTTACTATTATTTGTTTAGTCTAATCAATTTATTGATTATTTCTGTTTATTGATTAATTGTAAGAAGAAAGAAGTTACTGTACCTGATAAATATGATGGCCTTGAAGCACCGTATACAAATTCTTTTCTTTCATATTTGGCTCTTATCCATTGTTCTCTTAATACACTGAATTATTAAAACAATTATATAAATTATCATAATCAAATAACATTTTGTTAACTCTTATTATAGCTCTTATTTTCTTAAAACCAAAAGTAGGTTCAATCTGAATATTTACTTTAAAACTTGTTAAAACATTTAGTTATAAAATTATATTGCTGAGTTGCCATAAATTTAACTCCAGACTTCCCTTCATCTCTAAGCAAGTTTACCTTAGTTGTTATTTCTGGAGGAAATATACTTCTATTCTAATTAATGAAGCTATAATTACATAAAATTACTGACAAGTCTTTTTACTCATTTAAGACTGACAAATGTCATATACTAAGGAACATTTATTTTTACTTTTATCCTATAAAAAATAGCATATGTTTGAGGCCTACATTAATTTTATATTTTTTTCGTTAACAATAAAAATATTGGATTACTTTTGTTTTCCCAATAAGAAGAAAGAAATATGCTACAACATACAGTGGATCTGTGCTTTTTGGTCTTCGATAATATAATGGTACACTGTAACACCAAACTTGTTTTCCCTTGATATTCCCATTATCTGCCATAAACTGCAAAAACAAATTTATTTTAATATTAATTAAAACAATTAAATAAAATTTGGAGCTTTTGAATACATAAATGTTTTATATATGCTATTATAATGTCTAAACTTCCCTGTACTAATGACTCAATTAATGGCATTAATTATGGTTTATTCTAAAACATCAGAGTTTTAAATTCACTGTAAACTAATTAGAAGTTAAGAAATTCATCCTTTGGTCGTTTGTAATAATTAGAGAAATAAGTGAGAACAACTTTAAGTCAGCGTGATCAATAAGGAAATGATGTTGTTTTAAATAATAATTTTTAACACTGTTTCAGAGTTAATGCTAATTGACCAAAATAATTGAATATATAAGCATAAGTAACACTGATGAGTAGAAGAAGACAAATATATGTCCAAATAGAAATGGAACGAATGATGAAGAAAACAATGTGGAGTAAACTTCCTCTTCATAAATGTTAATTGAAAAACGCCAAATCGAACAATTTTGAAGTTATGGAAATTTTCTCGAAGACAATTTAACTTTTCAAATTATTTTAACTACTGTAGTGGCGTTATGGTTACTGACTTTATAATTTTAATATTATCTTTTCCACTTTGCTATATTCAATTTCCTTGCTTAATAAGAATAGCGAACACAGTATAACGCTTGGCTCATATTTTTAAAAAATAACAAACATTAAAAAACATGGAAGCGACGGTTAAAAAAGAGTAACTAATACAAAGATTAAAAAAAACATGTTCCATAAAAACCAGCATAAATTCAAAAAATCTGATATAAAACGAGCAAATATTTCAAATACAAAAATCTCGATCATTCTTTTTGTCACTAAACTATAAAACGCAAGATAAAATTGAACATAAACACGATCAATTAAGACCAAAAACATATTTTGATAATTTAGTCTACATTTTGTTTCAATTATGAAATGCACATTTATAAACAAATCGAAACTGGGATGTTTATTAGAAATAACTTACTTTTTAAATGCGGAAGCAAACAGTATGTTTATTGAGATACCGAAAGTATGTGAAATTTCCACTAAGTACTTAGCAGGCCTGTAATGAGACTGTAATGAATATATTTATGCTGTTTTTAAAAATATATCTGATTGTGTACATGTACAAACCTGAAGTTTAGTGTCCGTCCACGTATCAAGTCTGAGTGATTTTACAACAGAAATTTGTGTTCCTAGATTTCTATGGATTCCACTACAGCTAATGCAAATAAACAAACCCATTGTGGAAGAAGCCCAGTCTGGATCTGTTTAAAAATGAAATGAATTTTTGAGCAAGAAGAGGAAGTAATATCAACTTGACATGATTTCAATTACTAGAGAATAAAAATGGAAATCTGAAAATAAGTGTCGCTTACTCGGGGCACCACAGTCCGCACATGTATTATTTCCTGGTTTGTTCATAACTTCGATCATGGCTGCCCTATTTCTCTCAGCAGACATCATTTTCGGAAGACTTCTGGTGAAACCTACCTGATCTGAATCAATGTTGTTTCTTCTTTTACTAAAATGCTAAATATGGTATTCAAGTCCAAATAAAGAATAACGATGCATGAAACTGGGACGAGATTATAGCAACAGCGGAAACTGTGACTCCAAAGGATTTGGTAAAGTTTTGACCGAGGTAACAAATGAGATTGTTTCGTAGTATTTCTTGGTTCAGAAAATGGCAAACTGGTCCACTAATTGGTAGTCATTGATGAAATGCTGCTTGAATAGTTATTTTTAGATAATATATTGAAGTGACTGGGCAAGTAAGTATAACACGTGGTTCCATAAATCAATCCGATCTGTGTATATACTGTATATAAGGAAAGCATACAAGTAAGTTGACAAATTTTCATGCTTCGAGCGTTAGGCTTTCATCTTTGGGCATTTCTTACGGAAATGTTTTTTCCTAGTGATGGTTATATTCTATTGCTAGTTTATTATGAGTATCTCAGTTGTGCAAATTATAAGATTCAATTCACACAATTCAGTCTTGTCTATGTTTTGGTTTTTACTTGGCGTAGAGGACACAGAATTTTGAACCAATCAAAAAAAAAGATAAAGCTTACCCAACCTTATTTCGGCCAATCACAAACCACGTTAAATTCTGTGGCCTCTGCACAAAGTAACACTCATTTTATTGTGGCTAGTGCTTCGCAAGAAAAGGAAAGGAATTATGTCAGTGATATCTTCACTAGTGTGGATATCGAAAACATGTCACTCGTATCCCAGACGTAATTCTATATTTTTTTCAGTAAAACACTCATATTTATGCAAATAAAATGGCTTATTTTAAAGTAGTCAAGACAAGGGGCACAGGATAGCAGTGCTAAATTAGCTCCCAGGCTCTTCTGAAGCATTTTGTCAAAACTATCTAGCCCTACCCAATCCCACCAAAATTTCCAATAATCTTAACATGCCTAATCCCTGCCTAATGCCCAAGGTTGGGGAGGAGGGGGCTTTTACAGTGACTGGCCATGGTGCATAAGATCTCAGTCATTATTTCTATATGAATATAGGAGAGAGTGGATGCAAGTCCCAGAATGCATATTACTTTTTATGTTTGCACAAGCCACATACAGTCTTAGACTGCCTATTTTTATAAATTCTTTGACCCATTGAATTATCTGTATTGTATTTAAACTTTAACAACACTTAATGCATGAATCCAATCATTTGAGCAAGGTGCAGAATAAATCTAGCAGTGAGTCGCAGATGGTCCTAATTAACATTTACTGAAACTAAAAACTGTCTGCACGCAGGCTAAAAATCACTTGATAAAGATATAATTTTCCCTTAATTTATTATGTCTAAGTTAAAGAGTGATCTGGTATTTTAATGGTTACAAAATATATATTGATTTTTTACAGTTTTAAAGCCTCAATAGAAGGGGATCTTTATGTCACAGATCCAAATAAATATAAACATTCTAGTTGTGATAATTTTAACATGCATGATTGGAGAGTTAATTCATTTGCTGTTTATTATTTTGATTTTAACTTAAGGACTGTTTACAATTTGTTTCTTTGGATCTTCATTCATGGTCTTTATTTTCCAAACACCTGTCACCTAAAAACTACAAACTATGAGTTCATTGCTGTTGTGGTTTCTGTACCCTAACAGCACTTGAGGCATATGAAGGAGGAAGAGCATGATTGTGTATTTTATCAAATTTAGCACTCTTGTGTGATTTATCAGAAGGCAAGCCTTATTAATTATTTGAACACCCTAACCCCTGCTCACCCCAAATGGGGCATCACAATGCAAGGGTTTGGAACACAAAGATGTAAAAACCAAAGACTAATGAAGATCAAAATCTAGATAGCCATTATTGAATTGAAGGGTATGGCCTAGTGCAAAAACAGCTAGTGTACTACTGGACGAGGTATATTTAGTGACTTTTGATCAAGTTATTTTTTCTCCTTATATTATCCCTATATTAACTTTTCATACAAAGACCTAGTATAGACCCTTCAATTACTAGCAAACCAAAGAAATTACTGAAAAGTTCTAAATCAGGTAATTTTTCAAATATCCCAGTTTTTGAACAGAATCCCTTAGGGGTGGGCAAGTCTGTATCGACTATAAATGTTAAAACTTGTTATCACTCAGATTTCATCTTCAGTGGTATTGATTGATCAACCCATTAGAAGTATTGCATTGGACATTTTGAACAGAGTACTTTGCATTAATCATTCTTTAGAAGGGCTAATACTCCAAATGTTTTAAAGTTACTTTTTAACCTTGCATTGAAATAACAAGTTAAATTTTTTCTCGTGGGCAGGTGTGATTAGCACAGCCGGTAAGTTCTAAAGCTGCTTTCTAATAACACTGCCCCTATAGTTCAACTCCTGCAGTTTACTAAGATGTGATGTGAATATTTATGTGACCTTGTTTTCTGCCTAAGCCAACTCGGCTTTCCATTCCTCTGGGGTAGGTAAATGCATGAGTACTAACATTTGCTGGCAGCTAACCTGCAATAAACTAATGTTTTTATGTCCAGAGAGTAAAAAACTCTCAACCACTTAACACTACATAAATCAGAGATAAGTGCAAGTTCCATGGGCTACTAGGCTGGTGAAGCACTAAAAAGCTTCTTTCTCAATGATAAAGAATATTTCTAGGTTAAACAATAGTCACTTTTAAGTAAACGCTAATGGAAAAGCTACCTTTGCTTTCTTTTTTCTGTCATAAACTTGATAAACTATTTACTAACATAATTTCTAGGTTAATATCATACCTACATAAAATACTCTATCTGATTGGCTAACAAGCATAGAATCTTGCATAGAATCTTAATCATGCAATTAATATCAGGTGTGCAGTTAATTGATTGCGCTTGGTCTTTGTGGTATGTGCCGACTTTTGTTGTATCACTATTGTGTACGTACTTCTTTGATAATCCAGTGTGAAAAGATTTTTATTGTAAAGAATCTTGTATTTTATGTAGATATAATATTATAAGGAAATATCACCTTTCGGTTCTCGAGGAATTAAAAAATACCTCTTATATTTGATGCTTTGATGACTTACATTAAGTCTTTCAGCAAATATGCACGGTATTCTTCATTAATTCTTGAACAGTGGTATTTCCTATACTAATTTGGTCAAGGTTAAATTTTTATCTTGATTTCATTCAATAGTATATATAATTAATATATTTATTACAACTGTTACTTTGATGGAATGGAACATTTTATTTTGTTATACTGTATCATGGGCCTTGTTAAATAGAAGTATTTAAAGTATGAGTTTCACAGCTTTATTATGTTATTAGTGCTGTAAAACAATATTTGGAATTTGTGCTTTCGATTTCTATGTCAATTTAAGTTAATGCAAACTAGCAACCTGGTGAAATCTCAGGCTTCAGTGGAATGCAATTCTGTTCCCCCAGGCAGTGAGATCAATTAATCAGGAAAATCTTTCAAGATACATAAAAGTTTACAACATTTTGTGATATAATAGTAAATGTTGTTAACTGCCACCCAGAGTTTTGTGATTACTTATAAGCTGACATGACATTCAGTTAGAGTTTCATGTCTTGTTAGCCATTGTAAGGTACAAAATGTCATATGTTTAAGAGAATAGTTTTTTTATCTGTATCTATGATGTAGGTGTCAAATAAAAAATGGAAGCGAAAAAACACAAACAGAAGAAAGACGATAAACAGGACCTTAAAAGAACTGAAAACTTGGAGAAAAGTTTAAAGCTAGAACAAGATATTGACAGCAGAAGAAGAAATCCAAAGAAAAAACACAAAAAAGAACATGAACGCAAGGGTAAGATAACATTGAATAAGGGAAATACTTAAAACTACAAATTTCTGATTGTTAAAACTCACTCTTTCTCTCTAGGGGAACCTGTCAACTAATAGTAATCCCAGACTGGGAAAATTGTACTCTATTGTCATTAATTAATTGAATATACCAATTACTGATACTAGTTTCATAATATTACAAATCAGTGTTACAATATAGTTGATACAAGTCTGATAGCACAACAAATGCTATTGGCTGTTCTAAAACACTCTCTTTCTCCCCAGGAAAACCTGTCAACTAATAGAAATCCCAGACTGGTATCAAAGCTATCCACCTGAATTTCATCAGTAAATATCCCTAACCTGGCAGCAGCATAACATGGCAAATGCCCCACTATGGGGCATCAAATATTGGTGTAATCCCCACCTCTGGCCCGGCTTCTCCCACCCCACCCCCCTCCCGGAGGGAGCTTAACATTGATAGGTTGCATAACACATCGTTGTGACACGAGGTTTCAAAAAATCATCAAAATTTTGCCTTCCTTATTAGCACTTAGTGATAGCTACTACTAGTTTTAAAATATACTGAACTCGTAATCAACTGCATGACGTGCTTTTTTGCCAAAGTCATGTATCTATTACCTTTATTACAAATCATCCCTAACTAGGAAAACTAAACAGTCTCTTTTTCTCCAAGCAAACCTGTTAGCTAAAAAAAATTTGTAACTGAAAAATCTACACTCTTTTCCTCCTGGGAAACCTCAGAGGGAAAAAGAGTGTAGAGTGTTACGAATTTCTTTTAGCTAACAGGTTTTTACAGATCCCTATATCTAGGAAAACTACACAGTCTCTTTTTCTCCCAGCAAACCTGCCAGCTAATAGAATTCCTAACTGGAAAAACTACACTCTTTTTCCTTGAAAAATACCTTTACAGCTGATAAATTTCTCTCACTGGGGAGACTACACTTAAGATATGACCCCTCTAGATCAGTCCTATCTAGATAAATCTTTTCAACTAATCAAAATCTCTGGTGGGAAACTGGTCCGCCCTGGGGATTTTTTGAACCTGTTAGGAAGTATACACAGAGTCAGACAGTTGAGGGTTGTAGCCGAAAGTCTGCTCACATATTTGGGTGATACTGGCAGCTCTTTTTAGTCCCTTGATGAAAGAATCGAGCGACGGGACAAATGATTTAACCTCCTTAGTCAAGAAGACCCAAAGTTCTAATTATTTACAGATATTAGAGCAAAAGCAGCACCTTCTCAATTATTTTAAGACCCTGAGTGATGGTGTGGCTAGAAATCACACTTGGCCTCCCGCACTGCAGACCGTTGTTTTAATTAAAGGTTTTCCTGGTGGAGAAAAGCAGCTTTAGTTTCCGTTCCGCCTGGTTAGCCATAAAATCTTTTAGAATTCGTAGTCTTTATTCTTTCCTGTCCCACACTACTGTAGCTATTGGAATCATTTTTTAAGTTTTCCGGTAGTAAAACTGGAATGTTTAGTAAGATGTAGCTATAATGTATAGAACAAAAGAGCAGGTACATGTAGCTAACTTGAAGCCACCAGGGCACCGTAGCCTCCAGGGAGCTGTGGCAAGGTTGGTAACCTACCATGACAAATACTGAGTATGGCTTTCTCCTGAGTGGGCTAGTTGCATTTGCTAGATCATATTAGCAGCTGTTTTGGCCTTTTGAGGCCATATCAGCAATTAATACAGTAGCTAGCAAAGAAAGAAATATACTATGTCTTTGTTGTTAGAGGGTAAACATGTTAACGCAAGGAGTTATATCTAACAAATGTTGACAAATGTAATTGGAATGCGTTCGGTTTGTAGATATAAATAGAAAGAAATAAGAGAAAAATATCAAATATAAGCCCTTGGCGGGATTCGAACCCCATATCTTCGGTTACTAGTCCGACGTGTTAACCACTACACCACAAGGACCAACCACGCTGGCAACGCAGCTGGACAGTGTTATATAGATGGTAACTGTAGGGGTTCCCAGGGCGATATTTTTCTCTATTGGTAAATTGAACACCGTAATTTTTGGTACGCATATATGGTATTATATGGTATTATCTATATCTAACACATGGCCCTATAGACCTACGGTTTAATGCCCTAATCCGAGAAGATGCAAAGTTATAACCATTTACTAGATATTAGAACAAAGACAGCACCTTCTCCTCAATTGTTTTAAGACCCTGAGTGAAGGTCCGGTCGGGAATCGAACCCGAGGCTCCCGCTCTGCAGATTGGTACTTTACCAACTGAGCTAACCACGTGACAGTAAACAGGTTCATGTAAGCAAAACAAACACTCGATTCAGTAAAGATGCAATGCTTTTGGATTGCTGCTATAACGGTTTAAGTCAAGTTTAGAGTAGCATTAATGTACAGATTCATCATTTACGTGTTGGTTATCAGTGTCATATTAAAGCAGTTATACAAAACATAAGTGGAATGCTGCTTCGATATTTTTACGGAAAAAGTTTTTAGTCAAATTGATCTTTTTCCCCATAGTGACATTTTATTCTGTTGGCCTTCATTTCATTGCTCGTAGGGGATCTTCATTCAGATTTTTTTAGGTAAAGCCTCTTAAAGACTTTTCTACTCACTATGTCATCGCGTTGAAAGAGTGAAAGAGTGATTTTCGGCTTGAATTGTCTGAAACACTCGACATTGCATCATGTACTACAAAATAGAACTTTTCTTTTGTACTTTGCTTATATTTCATTTAGTCACTTGCTCTTAATGCAAAAACCCAATTCAGTTCTATCTCATGCTTTACCCACATGCAGTCATAGACTGCCTATTTTTATATAAAGATAAGCACCTTGAAACGTCCTTGGTTTGCTTATTGGTTAAATCTTGAATTGAAAAGAATAAGTCATATACCATTTCAGCTAAAATCGCAAAATCAATCATTATAATTGCAAAATCATGTTTTACCTTTCCCGTAAAGCTTTCTTCAAACAATTGATTCCAGCAAAGTTCTTAATAGCAAAACATCTCTCATTTAGTTGAATTAACGAAATTGCTACCAAACACTAGGTATAACGATCGTTTCAAATTGTCTACCATTAAACATGATAAAAACTAAATCCCAATGATGAATAATTGACCTTCTGTGTTTATTTAACCAATTAGAAAGTACCAGAAATAAAGACGATGAAGAAGAAGATTATGAGAAGTTGAACACGATTGAGAGTTACAAGGACTTTGACAATCAGTCCAAAAAGAAGAAAAAAGAGAAGAAAGAAAGGAAAAAAGAGATTTACGAAGGGAGCGATTCCTCAGAAGAGTTTAGTCAGGAGAAAGATGAAAGAATAGCAAGGAAAAAGAAAAGGAAACTCGAGAAAAAAGGCAATGTAGAAGAAAAAAACACATCAAGTACAGTGACATCGGAAGAGAAGGGTGAACAAAGGAAAAAGGGGAAAAAATATTTAGAAACTGATGATAATGTAGAAAGTAAAAAGGCTCGTAGCGATAGAAGCAGTGAAGATGATGAGTTGAAAATTAACAAGCGAAAGAAAAAAAAGAAGACAAAAGAAAGCGAAAAAGGGAAGAGTGAGGCAAAATCTGGTGGAGAATCTGACAGTCATGAAAAAGTAAAAAGCAAAAAGAAAAAGGTAAAAAAGTCAAAAGATACCAAAAACGAACAGGTTGATCAGAAGATAGATAACGTATCCGCCATAAAAGGCACAAGCGGAGATATCAAGCAGGGAAACACAACGTCGAGATCACTGACTGGTCAGGTGAAGAACTTTTCATTATTACATTGCATGTTTAGAGCTTGATGCTTTGTTGTTTAGGAGGTTTTTAAGGCGGTGAAATACGAGATACGATCCGAACAATTAATACGTAGCAAGTTGTGAATTACTGCTGCCCATTTTGCTGGTAGGTTTTGGAGCTCATCATGCAATAAAATTGTTTGATGCAAGTTGGAAAAACTTGTTGCAGAAAGTAGACTAAGGTTCAACCTTTTGCCATCAAATACTGTTTCGTTGCTCGTTTTTTTACCCTTGATCCAACTTGTCAAGTAACATTACCATGAAATGGCAACTGATTGGTCTATAAAACGCAGTTGTCAACACAGCTGACAAAATGGCAGAGGTTTTTCGAGAAACCAGTTAAACAGCCAATCACCATCCAGAAATCGATATCAAACGTCTAACTTGCTACATGTGATTTTATTGCTTTTAACTTGCTTTGTTACAAAAGTTAGATTACGTTGTATCAGTATTTCGCGGCCGTTAGAGGGGAGTCCGGTTAAAGCTAAGTTTTCTCCTTGCTTTTCTGTGTCTTAATATAAATAGCTTGTGTTTGAGTTACTTACTTGCCAAATGAATATTTTTATGCCTCCACAAAATATTTAAAGAGGCACATAAGGAGAGCCACTCGCGTTCAAATATATGAAGAAGATACGTAACTATAGTGTAAGGGTACTGTTTGTCATAGTCCGTGTATAGTAGTAGCTCGTGCACTTAAAGCCATGGAAGTAAGAACTAATGCAACGTTGTTTGCGGGAATTTGCCCGTAAGTTGATACCATTTTACAAAATCTTGAGTCACATTGTGAGCAGCCACGAAGAGCTGTTTCAGTCTCTTAGAACAAAAAGGCTTACCTCGGAAGGGGCTACCTGCCATGGCTCCATATCATAAGGGACTCTTTTGGCCTTGCTAGGCCTCATCAGCGTTGCAAAGCTACAAGAAGGATTGGGTTTCCCCAGAAAATAATGAATTCTATTTTAAAATCTAGTAAAAACCTAGCAGTTGAATGACACTTATGGCGCGCTCTATTTGATGCGCTATTCACCTTGGTCACTCAACCGTGAAAAATTCTATTGCACTCTGATTGGTTCATCAAATACCGAATATCCTGCGCTATTCACCTTAGTCACTCAACCGTGAAAAATTCTAATGCGCTCTGATTGCTTGTACGCGATTTAGATTGCGGAAGACTTGGTTTTGTGAAATTTGTTGTCAGCCATATTTTTATAAAGGTTTCAGTTTAGAATAAACTATTTTAGAGATTGCTGTTCACCTGCCATGTTTAATACTAATACAATTATTCCCCTCAATGCCGGTGCCTAGCAATAGATATTTGCTATTCTCGGGGGATAATTGTTAAATATTTAGTGAAAGCTAATTGCTAATATTCACTTCACCAAAATTACTAATTGTTAAAGTTTGAATTGAAACTGTCACAATACTTGAAATGGAATTCCTACATTTTCGTAAGATCGAAGTATTATTATCGTTGCTGAACTAAATTACAATGTATGCTTTTTTAACAGGCAAATCAGTGGGCCACGGCGTCTTTTGATTCAGACGAGCGAAAAGATAAATTCTTGCGTCTTATGGGAGGCTTTAAAAAGTCGTCAGCAGGCTCAAACTCGGTTGGCTCGTTAACAGCAAAGTCGTCTTTTTCGGCTCTTTCAGGGGACCAGGAAAAGAATTTAAATAAGGGTCTTGAAGAGCAGTACAACCGAGCCATGGGGTTCCGATTGGGAAAAAGGGGAATGGGTTTGGGCTATAGTGCCGAGGATGACCCTGAAGCGAAGAAGTTTCATATTGATAAAGACGCATCGAAATCAACGAAGCTATAAACAATCTACAAAATAACTTTTCAGCTAACTAAACCGTGATCTGGTTTTACGGGAAGTCAAAACAGTCACATTTCCTACATGTAGTTGTTTCTTTGTACTTCCTTGTTCTGCCTGCATCTGTCCGTTTCTTCTATATTTTGAAATCCATAAACTTGTCCACTGTGAATAATTCTCGCCCACAATAAAAAAATGGCAAATGACAGTGTGATGCCTTTGCATCCACTACTGAAAACACTTAGACTTTCGTTATATAGACCGCTAGAAAAGCTATCAGTGCAATGGTGTGGCCAGGGGGTGGTTGTAGGTGTTGTTGTTCCCCCAACTCCCCTCATCCCTTCGCGTCCAGGAAACATTTTTTAATTCTTGTTCTGCTATTTTTTGTGATTTTCTTTGAACAATTGTTCATTTTGTTCTATGCTTGCTATACGAAAAACAAACAGTAATTGGATAGCTTTTTTCTCTTTGCGGTATTTCCGAGATCAGGCGCGGATTTAGGGGTGGGCCGGACGGGCCGCGGCCCCCCTTCCTTTCGGTGGGATAGCCAACGTCAATTTTTTACATATTTTTAAATTCTGTGAAATTCTGATGTAACTGCGGTCCAGAAAGGTTCAACATGTTTAAAATACGTAATAAGGTGAACTTAGAAAAGTGGATATTTTTCGTTGTTCATTCTGTTTTTGTTGAAAGGTTGGGTGGTAGACCAGTTTTCCGGCCCCCCCTTTCCAAACTTTCTGGATCCGCCCCTGGAGATCTTGGTGATTGGAACCCCCTTTCTTCTCCCCTCCCCCCATCCCCAACAGGTATTGCCTGCTGAATTTTTGGGCATCTGATGATGTTTTTAATTTCGTTTTTTCCTATCCTTATAAAACTGTTTTCCTTCAATTTGTATTCAGTTATTTCTTCTTAGCGGGTGCTTGAATTTATTTTCTCTACTTCTTCATTTTGATTGGTAGTACTACGTATACCTTTTGTGACAAACAGTAACTACAACGGCTTCATTTCACCATTTGCTATAAATGATATAATCTCCCATGTTTCAATGTTTAATTCCTAACACACAATAATTTAAAGATCTCAATAAAATTTTGCGATCATCTCCGTAATTTAAGGGGGATGGGGGGGGGGCGCTGTCATTTCTCAAGAGTGTTTTCTTACGTCTAAGAAACATTGTTCCGTTTTAGTAACTTTAATTTCTTTAAAGTGTCAACCCTTGCTCTTTTTCCAGTGGCAGTTTGGAAATGAAAATAAAATTTAACTTTATGAAAATTAGATGATTAAAAGTTGCGTTGATGCCTCTTAATGAAATATTACTTTAATTTAGTCAGCCTTCTCTTGTCGGAGTAAAGACCAAATCATATTTCTTTAAACGTGAAACAAAGCAAGTGTTTTTGAAGTGACAATGTAAACGTACTTGCCCAGTAGTTCAACTTTCATTATAATATTTTCAGGATACTACTTATTCTCGGGAACAGGTCGCTTCTATCCGAAATCTTAAGTTGGTTCATTCCCAGGGCTGGTTATCCTCCCTTGAGTAAAGACTGGAACAAGCCTTTGTACATCATGTTTGTGTGTTCTGTGCATTGAACCTCAGAAATTAGAAAGAATTGCACTCTGTTGCTAAGTAAAAAACGTTTAATTTCAAATTTGCCAAAAACTGGGATTTTTTGAATACAAACACCTACTATTTCAGCTTGTTGCAACAAAATCAAAGGACGGAGTGGCAAAATTAGAAGTTTGTTGCACAGTAAGACACTATGGCACAACTTTCCAACCAAAAATGTTTGCTAATTATTTTTGAGCTGTCAGACTGTTGCATTTCTTACCCAGTCCAGAACTACCAGGCGTAATAAAAAAAAGTTGCAGCTGCCAAGTTTTACCATTTCTTCAAAATATTTTCGTGTAAATATATTTAAGAGACATGAAGGAACACATACATACTTTTTTTTACATACTTTTAAAATGAAGGCACTGATTGTTATAAATATCGATTTAGCACAAAAACCAGTAAGATTTTATATCAAATTTACTCTGCAGTAAAACTCCTAAGTATTATTTTTGGAAAATGTTTGCATACCACAACAAATATAATATTATAAAACAACTCTTCTTCTTTTATAAATATGTATTTTGTTTGGAAATAGCTGTCAAATCTAGGCCAAAACAACTGGACTTTAGCTAGCAACCTTGCCTGAGCCTTCATTCACCTCAAATCAGTTGCAATGCATCACGGGATATTACAAATATTTTTGTGGGAAGAGTCCCCTTCCATAAAGAAGGTCTCAGACCAAACTACCAATCTGCTCTAAAAAGCACCAAAATGCTTTTTGCTTTTGATCAAACTTACCAAAAAGCAGACCTGGCACATTTGCTCGTATGGCACCTTGTCCTGGCTAATAAACTTTTCAATGTTGGCAAGATTTAAGCCTTCTTTAGCCCTTTATGATGAGCTCAGGCATCAGTAAATGGCAAAAAAAATAGACCCCCGGTTTATTTCGCGGGGAAAATAACAGTCAGTTTAATATACCCTCCCTTTCTCCCCTAAAACCTTTTTTTCATATATTTCGTTGTGTGGATGAAGACCTTAAATTATGGTGTAAAATTTGACCATTCAGGTGCAGTTACCCTCTTTACATGGTTTAAACTATTGGACAATTTAGCTTCCTTATCTCGTACAGTGTTCAACGTTTTGTATTCCAAAGAATGTTCTAGGGGGTCACGTGACGACAGCTATCTTAAATCAATCGGCTATGACAAATGATACCAGCCGAATGGAAAGAGAAGGTTGACTTTAGTAAAATAGCAAAGTTTCATCAATAGAATTAAAGTAAGTAAAAAAGGTAAACAATATAAAAAAGGATATGCTTTTAAGATTTCGTTTTGACTGGTGAGAAACATTTCCAAATATCTTTTCTTAGAAATCGTTTGAGTATATATTAGCTGTTATTTGTCAGATATTTAACGTCGAGAAATGAAATTATGCCTTTTAGGCAACCTAAAAAATTCGCGGTTTTTCATCATCGCGCCCACTAACATATGCCAGCTTTTAATGTGTTTTTTTTTTTTAAAAGAAATATATAACGAAAAAAACGAGAAATACTTTCCATTTTGCTTAAAAACTTTCAAAGTGACAAAACTCTAAGGCAGGCAACATATTAAGGCAATTGATTATTTTTCGTATGCATTTGTGTCACACATGATTAAATTAACCACCTTGGAAATGTCACTTCTAAGGTCTTAATTTGTAATTGGTGGAGCAGATGTATTCCAGAACCAAATGGTCCACAAAAGCATTACCCTAAAATATGCGCCCTCCCTCTTTGAATTTTGAGAAAATGTTCTCGATAAACCGGGATTTTTTTTAAATGGCCTTAACAATAAATGATCTGGATATCATTTTGATATTCTTCCAATTATTTCCCATTGTCTGATTCTGTTCGGCAGAACCCCGTGCATTGCATGGATCAATAAAAATTCTAATGATTAAGAGAAAACATAAGGCTAAAGAAATAATTTACATTCTTATCACAAGGAACTAAACTCTTTTTACATCTTTAAATAAAATTTCAGTGTTCTTTTTAAGTTATTGTTAAGCTGAAATGCACGAAAAATGTTTAGCGGCTTTGTCAGGAAATTGTATACGGTTTAACTTGTACATGTCAGAAAGACAAGAAGCAGAAAGGCAACATTAGAAGCAGAATATAATAGTACTTTTGCAGTTTGGGGTAACGCGGCGACCACAGCCCCCTAATCAATCAGCTATGATAAAAAGGTATCCAGAAGTGGAAAAAGCAGGTTGACATTAATAAAATGGCAAAATTAAATTTAATTCTCAAATAATAATGGCAAGCATGCACAAAATAGGACCTTTTCTAAGGATTTTTTTTTATTTAGTAATTTTTTTTACAATGCGTTTGTCTTTATTTGTCTTTAGAATATAATAATATTAAGTTACATCGGTAAAAAATACAAAATAAAATAATATATTAAGTTACAGTAAAAAATACAGAATATAATAATATATTAAGTTACATCAGTAAAACAAATACAGAATATAATAATATATTAACTTTACATCAGTAAAAAAAACCACAAAATATATTTATATTAAAAAAGGAGTGAAGTCAAAAAGAGGTTAAGAGAACAATACCTCTAGTTTTGGCAGCTTTGGAAGTCCCGCTTGTATTCTTATTTTGTATTTATTCTGGATGAATTTTAACAGTGAATTTACATTAAATTTGCTAGTATTACATTTACATACGTAAATGTAATATTTTGTCATTAGTGAAATATAGTTGGCGCTCTTTGCAGACGATTAGTCGACAATACCAAATAAAACATTTTGCAGAGATAAATTTAGGTTTAAATCTATTGTAATCCGTAGATACATTTTCAAAAATACCCACAAGATGAACACGTACTCACATTCACATTGGAAAAACAGATGTTCTAATGTTTCTTCTTCATTACCACAAAAGGAGCAATTAGGGCTGTCCATATAACCAATCTGACACAAGAATTTATTGCAGGGTTAAATTTTGTGAATTAAGGAGCTTGTATTGAAAACATACAAGTTTTGTTTCTTTTACGCAACCAAACGGGAGACCATATATTTTCCGCCACTGAAATGTTTCATTTGGTATAAACATTTTTTCCCATTTTTCAACCGATATTATAGTTGGCATATCCATGGCTCTTATGAAATTATTGTAAATGCTTTTGGAATCAACTTTACTAGCTAAGACCTTTGAAAGGTTCATTGGGTTTGCTAAATATGTCGGGTCGTTTTTAAGTGTTTCTTTAATTACTTTTGTCCAACTTTCAGGGATTGCATGGACAATACTGAAATAATCAATGAAGTTAATTAAACTTTTGGCAAAATTCTGCATAAGATGAAAAGTTTCCATCGTTTTTAAGAATGTCGCAGATGTAAAATATTTTTGCATCAACCCATCTTGTCCAACGCAAGTATTTGTTTAAAGTTTTAACAAAACAGTTATACCACAATTTTACAACCACAATTCTACCTAATGGTGTTAAATTACGAAAGGACCAACTTTTTAGAAGCTTTTCAATTTCCTCTATCTTTGTTTCGTAATTTAAATTTGCTCCATAGTCATTCATAAATATATCAGTAAAGGTAATGCCCAAAACAGTTCAATTCTCATTATTAATCCATTGAAGTCCAGCTTTCGCCAGGGAAAAGTATTTCCCCACATCCTTTTTTTGAACCCAACCAAACTGCTTTTGATTTATCACAATTAATCCGAAGCCCCGATATACTAGAAAATAAATCAAGTAAATCTAGACAACTTCTAAGAGTTTCGTCACAACCATCTAAGAGGTAACACGTATCGTCAGCATACAGACTCAACAAAAATTCTTTATCATCAATCAAGATGCCTTTTAAAGAATTGAATTGCTTGGCTTTCAAAGATAAGAGTTCAGCTACAATTGTAAACAGATATGGCGAAAGTCGATCACCCTGTCTAACGCCTCGCTCGACATCAAAGTAGTTGGAACAGTGACCGTTATAGAGAATGCAACTACAAATATCTTTATAGAACGTCTTAATCCATTGTCTGAGAGATAGCCGAAGTTAAAAGAAGAAAGGGAATTATCAATATATTTCCAATTTAACGAATCGAAAGCTTTCTCAAAATCAGGTAGCAGAAGCCTGTTCAAATTTTTGTTGTCCATCGTTTCAATTAAATTAAATAAAAACCTTGTATTTTTAGCTAGCCTTTTCTAAGGATTTGTATGACCGGAGAGTAATATTTTCACATACATTTCCTTAGAAACATTTTGATTTTATATTCGTTATTATTTTTGAAGTATTTAACGTTGAGGCTTAAATCTATGCCTTCCGACTAATGCTAAACTGTTCTACCATTTCTGTACATCATTTTGTTGTAGCTAATAAATTTAAGGTAGGTTTAGTCATGTGACCTCTCACTGCAAATGGCCTATTGAGATACGATGGCGGAAGATCATCTTTGATAGGGAACATAAACCGTGGTAGACTGGCGCGAGTACTTCGTGCATAATTTATCAGTAAATGTAGTGTAAACCAATGACAACGGAATTTAAAAAGTATAGCCGCTCCTTTAACAAAAAATAGGTGCCCTATTTCTTGCATCAGATGATTTGATAAACGAAAATGAGTTTTTGATACTATACAGCCTTTTTACTTGGACTTAAACTTAATATGCCTTTGAAGTGAAAAATGATTTTGAATGTGTGAAAAGATTGTGATAAGAAACACAAAAAGGCAAAAATTCAGAATTAGATTAATAATTGCAAAGATGCTACACGTCTTGGAAGATTCGAATTCTGTGGCTAGTCATTAAAATGCAATAAGCAAATATCAAGGGTCAATTGACGTTTGCTTCAAGACAGAGAATATGTGAGAAACTAATTAAAAAACATACTTTTTCCAGTTAAAAATAGTTTAAGCCTTATAAAATGGTCTCTAAATAAAGATACAGTCATTTTCTTGTAATTAATTGCTTTAGTTTGAATTGAGTGAATCTGAGTGGACATATAAGCAAATCCTGCTATTTTCTCTCATGTCTCTTTTGAAGTTTGCAAACAAAATACGTCAAGGAAACGAAAAACTTGAAACCTTGAGATTTGACTGCATGATAAGCTGGCCACTCATCAGCTCAAAAGCTGCAAGTTAAGGCGGCTAAATCTTAAAGGCATTTCGTCGAAAGTCTTTGAAACTATCTGTATTTAATATTTTTGGATTGGTCTCTTTAGAAATGTAAAAACAGTTTTTGCTTTATAGGCACTTTAAATACAAATTTTCTATATCTAATATATTTCATGTCTCACCATCCCTTCGCGTCATCCGCCGTGTAGCAGCTCCAACAGGTGTTGTAGCGTAACTGCACTTGAAATGGCACGAACAACAAATGCCTCTTTCAGAGAATTCAAAGCCCTATGAATGGCGTAAACTGAAGAAAAGACACTTTGTTTTCTTTTGATGCATCTGAAGTTTTCCACTAAGACTCCCTAAAAAGGATCCGGATGTGCAAGTGAATGCTACCGTATAAATAGGTACGCCTAGTCAGTGGATATACTCTGGTAGTGATATATAGTGAATTTAATCACCATTGCTATGAAGCAATTTTAAAAGAAGACTCACTTTAAGCGATCAAAAGTCGTATTACGGTACCATCAATGGCATTAACGATCAACCAAACAAAACTCTATCTGGAGAAATGAAGTTGCCACATAGGTACAACTTAAATAATTTATTGAGAGTTGAGGCCCGGATAGGGTATACTCCCAATAACATTAGGGTTTACTGAGGCCCGGATAGGGTATACTCCCAATAACATTAGGGTTTACTGAGGCCCGGATAGGGTATACTCCCAATAACATT
>JAOBRB020164036.1:0-12787 GCA_027575285.2 Zoanthus pulchellus
ACCTGTGTATGTGTTTGTAACCTGTGTATGTGTTTGTAAGCTGTGTATGTGTTTGTAAGCTGTGTATGTGTTTGTAACCTGTGTATGTGTTTGTAAGCTGTGTATGTGTTTGTAAGCTGTGTATGTGTTTGTAACCTGTGTATGTGTTTGTAACCTGTGTATGTGTTTGTAAGCTGTGTATGTGTTTGTAACCTGTGTATGTGTTTGTAACCTGTGTATGTGATGGTAACCTGTGTATGTGTTTGTAACCTGTGTATGCGTGTAATGATTGCGCCTTTAAAGTGCTTTCGGTTCGACCTCGTTGAGACGCGTCCTGAAGAAACTCGAGTGAGTTTGTTCACAGAAAATAACTTCTCCTTGGAAAAATGCAAGAACACAACCTTTCGTGTTTTGTACACGGAATGGCTATTGGTAGCTTGTTACAATCTATACTTTCAAAATCTTGACCATAAAACCAGGACTTTTGCAATGCTTCAATTGAAACGCCAGCATTTGAGATCAGCAATCACCGATTACACTTCACGATCAGTATACTTACGAAAAACGCGTGCCAACTATTAACATAATTTTGAAATGAAATGAAAATGTGCTTCCGCTTGTGTTACTATCAAATCATAGAAAAATGCGATGTTAGAATAGCAAGCAATAATTGAATAAGAGCATCGAATCGCCCTACTTTTTGTTAATTAGAAATTACCTAAGTAATTGTCAGTTAAACTATATTTAGCAGTCGAAGAGCTGGCTGGCAGGTAAACTTTAATAATGATAATTATTTTTAAAATCACAAGTTTAAATTTTATGTTTATGTAAATACAGTATAGAATACATTATAAATTTATATAAAACCTTCGTTTAAGTTCTTTTCAGGTGTATAACTTTCAGCTATTTTAAAAACATGTTTTAGGTTGATTAAAATACAATTTAATTCATCATTAACATTGGAAAGTCAATATTGTCAGTTTCTGACAATATTGTACCGTAATATATAGCTAAACAATTCATTAAACAGGCGCAACTGTTTTCCTTTCACTTTATTGTAAAGGGGAACTCCCGCCATGCACCTGCATCATCGGACAACAAATTTAACCAAACGATAACTGTTTGCCCAGTTTTTTGTAGGTTTCGCTGACGAATTAATGCCGTAACATCCTAGAAATTTCAAGGGCACTTTTCCGAGTTTATAATTATATTACTCAATAACATTACCCTGGCAATATATATATTTGAAAATGCTGAAGTGCTTTGAAATCACTCAAAGTTTGGCATCAGCGCGGATGAAACATAATCACAAAGAATCGATAAGAACAAGATTTATAAAGTAGATAACAACAGGTAAATGACTCATTTATAGCGTCAAATTAATACTCATTCAAGAAAGGTATAAGAAATAAGACAGTAAATACGGGTTGTAATGGTCAGGTAATCTTTTCTTTTAATTGGCAATATTACGGTGAATGACATTTAAAGCAGTCAAACTCAAAGTAAAAAATCCCGAACCTCAGCGTTGAATTTTTAACACGGTTTTAATCTACGCAAACAACCATTCGAAGCTTTTTTTAAATATGTTTTGCTTTTCGGACGTAACATTTCATCATTTGCATTACATTACGGGTATTAATATCTTGAAAGGCCTTTCCAGTAGCATATAGTTACAGGTTTCTTGTGAAAAGAAGGATTTCTGGGTTTTTTTTGGTGGTTTTAAATGCAATTGCCGGAAAACTGTTTGAATTGGAGAGCTAATTTGTAAACAATCATTTATATAAGATATGGAATGTAATAAATCATAAAATGTGATTTGAAATGATTTGTTATTGCAAAACGCTGTTAAGAGTCACTCTTATTAAAAAAAGCATTCGCACAGTTTGTGTTTTTGTGGTAAGCTAGCCTAGTTAAAAACAAACATGTTTATAATGGACAGAAAACAAAAATTAATAGAATTCCTGTAGCTACTTATATCTGTAACATGAATTCTAAATCTGCCAAAAATCTTTTTTTTTAATTTTTTTCTATGATACTTCAGTTGATTTGCAAGCAGAGCGAGAACTTTGAAAAAAATCTAAACAATTTTGTTCGTATACGATCTATAAAACCAATTAACATAAATTCAAATATTTCAAATTGTTAAAAGCTTCTTCATTTTTTATGTTTCAATCTTTTCAATTTTCAAGTATTGTTGAGCTTATTTGATGCGATAAAAAAAAAGTTTAACAAAAATGGTTTTTTAAAACAAAAAATCCTTGGCTTAAAAATTTTTTGAAAATCAATGCAAGTAATTAATTATGCCATTTATGGTAGATTATTGCTTAACACGAAAAAGCCTCGCAGGTATATCACAATATGCTTATATTTGGAATTTCGGGACTGAATTGTTGTTGTAATTACCAAAGAGAGGATGTAGTAACGCGTAAATGATATTTGATGTTTGAACTTTGAATATTAATTTTGAGTTGAAACCGGTTTAGTACATTGCGGTCGCTGTTTAATATTTATACTATAGCTGCTCGAGGCAAGGTAGTGCTGGTGGCTTAATTTTTCAGTTTAATTAATGTTTATGGCTCTTAAAAATGTTTCCTCATCACAGTTGACGACTGTGGATTTGCAATATTTGGCACGTACCATAAACTGTCAGAAGATACATTGCATCTGGTTTGCAACAGGACTTTGTCAAGTCTATTGTTATTCCACAACCTCGCTCACTGCTATCTTCTGAGTTCTGAATATAATTGCAAAATTTAGATTGTCTTAGTAAAAACTTGCTTTAGCGAAACCGTTGAAATTGAAAATATAAACACACTTCCCTCGTGGTAAAAACTTTGCTCCTATGGTAAAATGCATGTGCGTTTAAATTTTGGGGACTCAAGCCCTGCAGAGAAGAAAATGTCGACCTATGATTGGCTAAGAACAATCTACAAAGAAAGCGCCGAAGTTGACCCGAAAAACGAACATCCGCACTACTACAGGAGAAATTGTGAAACGGTGTTTGCGATTAGGATGCTGGTCAAAAAGAAACTTAAAACAAACAGCGTCAGTTTTTTTTAAAAAAAAGTAACAACGTTTTTTAGTAAAGTATAATTAATTAATTTGGAAAGGTTTTCTGAAAGATTTCAAAAGTTTTCAGGCATGGATTATTCTTTTAAAAATCTCTTTTATTACATGGAATGAATAAAAATCTAACTGAAAAATGTAACCCATTCTTGCTTAAAATATTATAATACGGAACTATTTTTTGACGACAGTAAAGCTGGCAATCAGGACTATCCTTTTACTGTACTTCAAAAATGGACTTCTAAGACGCTAAAAAAGGAGAATAGATCAAAATATTCTCGTACACGGCCGAAAATAAAGAAAATGAAGAAAGAAAGCTTAGCTAGAAACGAACCGAACGCGTAATTTTTCTTTTTTTTCTATGAAAATGACTACTGATATTTATTTGCTTTATCTCACCCATCGGGTCTCATTTTCATAATTCTTTTACATCATCAGCTTTAAAGCAAATAAAAGTAACATGCAACATTCACGCATTACATTTGTGAAGGTCATCTTAGCTTTCATGTACTTCTGTTTTCTTCTGTTGATTTTGACCGATAAATAGATGATCTTTCGGTAAAATATAGGGCATCGAGTGCTGCAGTACAAAATAGCGATATTCAACAAATTCAAGTTTCGGCAAAAGTTCCGAGCCTGGCTGTCAATATTACGCTCGCTCTAAAGAAGTGATTTAGAAAAGAAAAAGCCAAAGAAAAACTTTTTTAGTTTCATCACTGATTCGAAGCACTGCCATCTGCAATACCGTCTATTTAAAACGTTATTATCAAATGAGCTTTGATTGTGAAGAACAGTTAAAAACAGGTAAAAATAACTGAGAATGGGCAGTGAGTTTGTTAGTTTTAGAAATGACGTGTTTGAAACTGATTTCCGCGTTAATATTAATGTTGCCTGGCAAGTTGATAAAGAAGCTTCAACCTGATGAGACTAAAACCGCTGCGCTACCGGTGAAGTGCACTGATTCCAAACATGACTTGATTTGATCAGAAGCATGCGGATCGAGTGTTGAAACGATTCATGACAGTTGTGACAGAGTGATAAATGCGAGATCATTGTTGAAATGAACTTGTAATGATGTAACGCAGCTAGCTGTAACTCACGTGTTTTGGGCTTGTATTCGGACAATGTTCGGCGAAACACAATTTCCCTCTTCATTTCCGGTTGGGATTGTCAGGAACTAAAACCTGACTGACAGTACCGTACTGCGGTGAAAATACAAAGTGCACATCAAGAAAGTGTACACAATTAACTTCAACTGTTGTCCTGTTGCGTTTCGCTCGTTGGAAATGACAGATATTTAGATTCCTACCTAGGGCTCTAAAATATCAAACATTTTATAATTTTCACCTGTGCAACTGAAAAAATGCCGAAACATATACCATAGACCAGATAAATTCTTACGTGGGCTTGCGCCTGGCAGGCGAAGTCACGCACTCACTTTTTCAAACATTTTTGAATTAAAAATCTGCCGAACAAAATTCCAATCTGTTGTATAATATTCTTTAAAAAGAATGAAATGACAAAGAAACGTTTATTCCTATAAAAGGAGAGCATAACGTTCACAGAAACCTCAGTGTCTGCAAGGTATTCATCATAGTTTGTTACAAGAGAACCCCTTACATTGTTTTTTTTGGCATTAATAGTTATTGCGAAAAAACATTCTTACCAATAGGCAATACTCGATAACTTCAAGTTGCACTGCAAGATTCCAGTCAATGGATATTACTTAATGTATACTATAAAAAACTGCCAGAGATAGAAACATATTTTAGCAAAAAAGACATTACTGTTTATTATTAGCACGAATCACGACGAAACATATTGACTTACATTGATGCTGTGACATTTTTCTATTTTGAAAACTTTCGTATCGTCACGTAACCGTACTTTAAGAAACGTTTACATCAACATGCAAAACTCCTTTGTAATACGTCATCATGACGTATTCGTTTTTTAAAAAATACATGAAGCTCTGAGAGCTCACTCAAAGCGACAGATGTTAAACAGACGTCACTTAAGTTCAAACAGGCGGAATATTGAAAATTAAAACAAATCGTGCACTTTATATTATAGTTTTGTTCTTATTTTTTTTTTAAAACTAAAAACACTGAACAAAGAATGAATTGTTAGAAATGTAAGGACAGAAAGAGCTTTTGTCGTTGGTTAAAATTAATAAATAAACTACACAGAACTCAGAAGATGGAACGGATATCAGTAAAACTGTAAAATTGGAAACCGACCACTTCAGATGCAATTAAAATATTATATAATTTCTCTATCATGAAGTATATGCTATATATTATATAAGTTAAGTTATAACTACAAAAAAAGAGCATTATTTACAAGCGATACAATACTTCATCAGAATCATTTACTTTAAATTGTAATAAACAAAACTATTGATTTTAACTCAAACCTTTTTCAGTTTTTGTCTGTTAAGGGCGAAAATTAAAACGGTTTAGCAGAGACAAGGTACAGAATCGCTAACGGAACGCGCAGTTACGGCTTTATCCGTCACTTTTTAACGCTACTATATTTAGGATTAACGTCAACTTCAAGATGCGGAGTGTGAAGGAAATGTAATAACATTTACAGCATAAATATATCACGTGTCATTTGTATACGGCACGAACGAAAGCATAAAACAACCTCTATTATCTTAATGAAAGTACCTTTTTTGTACATTAATTGTCTCCATTCATTCTATATACAGCCTCGTCGGGAAAACGACAAGTACAGCAAATTCTCAGAATGGGGAGAAAATTTCATTTCTCGTTCTCGCATCGACTAAGACGGCATAACGAGCATGTTGAAAAGCCAATGGCAATAGGCAACACAGACGAAAAAGAGGAAAGGCTTAGATACAAGGGTTCATTAAAAGTGATGCCGAGCAACAGGGTTAACGGTAAGCAGATATAGTTCAAAGATATATTCTGTTTCTTAGACAATAATATTTTCACTGCCTGGCAGAAACGGCTGGTCAATAACTGTCCGGGTCGTCAGACAGTACGTGACTGTGCGCAAGAAATTGCATCTCGTTTTACAAACACTTTTCGTATCTAACCTAAAAATTTTTTCAACGGAACTTAATTTGGTTTATTCCCTGATATTTTTCTTTAGCTTCAGCGTTATTTTTGTAAAATGATTCAGATAGCTAGATATTATTTAGATATTCAACGTTTTTACAGTGCATTGTATTCAACCATTTGTCCAGGGAAGTGTTGTCATGTAGATTGCGGCGTTCGTTTTACAGATTTTGACATGCATTGATGCCCGGGTTTATGCATCTTCGTCTTGGTCAGCTGTTTGACCGCTTCTCCTTTTGCATTTAATGTGCCTTTAGATGCAAGATCTCTCTGTGCGAAATTCGATCTCGTTGATTAGACTTTTTCTTTTTCATATGATAGTTAGCTGGTTAGAATTCAAAAACCTGGATTTTTCAAGTGCTTCAACTATGGGCACATACATATATGATTAGGATCGAATAAAATTTATTTGTTAAATCCTTTCAAACTTCAAAGGGTTTTAGTCCTGGCTATAGGTGTCAGACATACACTGCGCGCATGGAAAGGTAATGTTGCATTACAACTTCAAACTTAAATTGCAAGTTTTAACTGTATATAGTAATCTCAAATAACTAAAATTCTACAATCCTACCAACTAATTTGAGCAATTTCATAGTTGTTGACTTTTGCGCAGATAAATTGCCGGTTTATTTCTCAGCAATCTTTAAAACAAAAGATAATATTGTCCTCTCGAAAAAAAAATTACCGATTAGGTCAAAAAACTCTAAAATAAATCACTGCGTTTTAAAATTTAGATTTGCAGTGACGAATACCACGCATGAAACTACAGACAAAACAGCTGTATTCAGTTGAGATCGCTGACTTTTTAATCCGAACTGCATGACAAAATAACTTCATTGTAGAAGATCAACCATTCATTTTTTATTCTTAAAATGTATTCAAGGATTAAAATAAGTCATAAATTAAATTAGATACTCTTACTAGTTTGAGAGTTATTAGCAATTTGAAAGCAAAAGTACGGCGCATGCTCATGATAAACACACGAAAGATGTATATAAAGCTTGGCAAGATACAAACTGTTATCATAGGGTGTTAAAAAGGTAGTTTGCTATATACACTGAGCTTACTTAGTATTTGCTTCTCACAAAGAACATTCACTGCATCATTCCTAAAATTAAACATTATTATGAAACAAAAGAAATGTTTTATGTTTCCTATTGCCGTATTGGACAGAGCAGTTGAAGTCCCGTCTCGGAAAAGAATTAAAAATAGGACTTTACCTCTTGATCTTAAGTAACTTTAATCCTTCTCCGGTTAATTTAAGCCAGTTTTGTGAGATTTGTTGTTCCTAAATAAGAATTCAAGAGGAAACAAAATTCAAAATACGTTGTTATTATTATAAAACAGATTTTAATCAATATGCACGTCACTCTGAACAAAGTTCTACCAAATATTCCATCTTTAGAAAGTTTGATATGAACAAGATGTAAACACCTTTTATATAAGAACAACTTTATAAGAACAATGAGACTCAGATTAGCCGAAAAATAAAAACTATTTAAGAATAAATTCAGGCTGACGCTGAAAAAAATTGAAAATGTTTTTAGAAAGAAACTTTACTAAGTTCTATAATCTACGTTCACAATGATATATTGCAAACCAATAACCGGCCCGGCAGCACCGTTTTCCAGTTATTTACTATATCTACATTGTTCCAAATGATATATGTATTCATCCGTTATTCAAATTTTCTGTCGTACAACTGTTTAAATTAAACTGTTGCACATGTATTTTACTCCATGCACAAGGATGAACAAGAAAATGTTCAAAGCCCACGCAGAAAAAAGAACAAATTAAGATTAGCATCCATGGCTATTTCGCAGCATGCATAGCTTTTTCTTGTATTTGATCTACTATAGTGATGAAGTAATGAAACAGCCAAAAAACGAAGGACAATTAGTCTTGGCATAATTTATCTGTTCTTATAAAGCGTGTAATGTCATTCAAACACAATCGATATATGTCAAACACGGCAGAACTGAGAATCTTTGCTATGAGCACTTATTTAACTTTTTATATTTTTGATTAATTATAACCGAGCCATTTGACATTTCGGAGTATGAGTAACTTAGCTGGCTATATATTCTTGAAAACAAAAGATTCGAAAGTAGGAAAACCTTTACATTTTCAGATAACTATTTTTAAACAAAAGGAAGTGTTAGCAAGAGAACAAAAGCTGTCATTCGAATTTTGATTTAATAGTTAAGGTAAACCTTATGTTATAACAGTCACAAACAAGAAAACATTTTGAAATCAATTTTAAACGTTCAACAACATTTGTTCGAGAGACTAACCGAAAGGAATATTAACTAAAGCGTTTTAGCAATATTTTTTCAGAAAAAAGCTGTTGAATTCATTAGTTTCCGCTTTAAAAGGAAATCCTTTTTCAGAAAATAAATCTTTCCCGGCCTGTTAAATTTACTTAAAAAGTTATGACGCTTGGTACATGGTGCATGTGTACATTTTTATTAAAAAAAGATAAGATTTCAAACATATTTTATGATGTTATCACATACAACACACATTGCTTCTCTTTGTTTCTTGTCCTGAGTGCGTTGGAAGTTTGTTTTGATACTTTTAAAATATGGATTTCTTTATATCAATCCTAATTAAATTATATATAATCAATAATGATTTTTAAGTCACGA
The DNA here is from genome assembly GCA_027575285.2 of Zoanthus pulchellus. NCBI lineage: Eukaryota > Metazoa > Cnidaria > Anthozoa > Zoantharia > Zoanthidae > Zoanthus > Zoanthus pulchellus. The sequence continues at coordinate 8,780 of JAOBRB020164036.1, forward strand.
TTTTACAGAGGCAAACAAAAATAGCTTTTGTGGTTTCGGATCATGTAATGATTTATATATCTGTGAATTTGCAAATACTTCTTTATGAAACAAATCCTTATTATGTATAGTGTTACAGAATTGGTCCCTGCTCGTCTGAGCTCGTCAGCCTTAACCCGTTTCTGTGTGTGGCATTTGGTTGCGCAGTGTAAAATTTTGACCTTTAAACTCTTGCATTACTGTCATATTATACTGAAATAGTATCGATTCGAAACGCGGCAAAAACATCAGTGGCCATTACAGTCGGTAAAGACAAAAGTTTGACTCATCTACTAGGATTTTGGTTAAATCATTTGAAACATTTGTTTCTTTCAAGATGGGTAAGTTTTCAATATGATTCTTATAAAAACATATGTTATTCAACTGAAACGAACAACTGATTGGGATTCTTTGGTGTTCGGTCTCGATGTACAGTTATCAATTATTCGTATCCTTGATGCTAAGTAAGAAACACTCTAAAGCATGCTGAAACGGTTTTTGTTCATAAAAAACATATAATTGTTCTCTATGAAGATTTATAATGTGCAGACTTTGTGATTATATGGTCAGCACATGTTAAAATGCTAACAGGAAAGTTATCTGAAATCGAGAAGACCTTCCTGAGCTCAGATAACCGACATGAAACTTAAGTTGAAGTTCTTTCCCAAATTTTTCGCATGACAATCTGTTTTTCAATTCAATTTTCACCAAGCTGGTTACAAACGGTTTGAGCCGGAAGACTTTGCGGACAGTATGAAAATCATTCAACATTTTAATCCCCTTCGCAAATGATGGAAGGAAAAATTTACTAGTCTCTTTACCTCAAATATTGAAAACAATTTATCAATAAGGCCTCAAATGTCAGAAGATTTTGTATATTTTTACGGAGAAAAAGCATAAGTCAAAAACTTGCTAAGTAAACAAATCCTATGCGGAAATGTTTCTGCCCTCGGATAAACAAAAGTTCGAACTTTCGGTGACCAACTAAACCCTTTTGATATGAAATCGCTCGCTATCTCAATGAGTATCTAAGAAAGGACCGTATTTTGTTCAGTTTTATGCTGTAAATTGATCATCTCTTACTTAAATGGATAAAACGAGCTTCTAGTTTCGCCTTATCTTTTTTTCACAATTGCTAGTTTAAAAAAAATTAGTTCTGAAGTTAATGCAGCTCTACAGTTTTAGTGTTCAAGAAAGATAGAAACGTTTTCACTCAGTGCACGAGTTCTCAATCCTGTAATTTTTTCATTAACAAATTGTATGTTACTTTGCGCCGATAGTGAAAGATTTTCGAGTTTTCCCGCTGAACTCAACCGATCGCAAGGCGTTCGAGCACATATTTCTATACCACAAACTAGGAATAATCATTAAATGAATTTGCAACATTTTCATGATGTTTAAAACTGTACTAATACTGCTATATGACTTGCCAGGTTGTAATAGATAATGTTTTTGAAATCCTAGTTTGGTAAAGTATTATGGATCGGAAAAGAGTAATTTACTAAATCTACTTATGACTCACGACAATTAAGCTCAGTAACTTCTATCGAGTATTTCTAGTTTGTCCACCTTCTACTCAGGGACCTACAAGAGCTATAGTCTGCAAGCATTTATCGGAATAATCAGTCCATCAATCTTATAATATTTCTATATTCACAATTTATTTTTAAAACTTTTATAAGCCAGACAGTGTGTAAAAGACCCTCCAACTTTCGACCTTTTAAAACACAAATCCCTAGCTATATTTAAAAATGCGCCATTTAAATCTGATATACCGTTATATTCTTAGGTAGATTTTCAGACAAAGTATATTTAAATGATATCTTTCTTTCGTGACCTGTTTCCACTGAGTGCTTTTGATTAAATAGTTTGTTTATAGAACAACTTTAGTGTTTGTATTTGTCTGGAGAGAGGGCATATATTTTCATAACACATCGGTGTCATGTGTATTTGTCTGGAGAGAAGGCATATATTCTCATAACACACCAGATTTAATGTTCTCTTTTGTTATTTGAAATAATATCAATAAATATAGTTCCGTTTTGAATAAGGTGAAGGTTACAGTATTGACTGAAACGGTCATTCTGTCAAAACATAAGATTTATCATGTGAACTGCAGATAAGAGAAAGACAACCCTTTTTCATAAGTATATTCTTGTTTGACCAGTGTGCTAGCAAGTATTGCCGAAATTCTGATTTTAAAACAAAATAGCCTTTTAAGAACATAAAAATGCTGGTGAAGTTTAGCAATTACAAACTTTATTCATGTTATGCTGGTCAGCGGCAGAAGGAATATGGTGTTAGGACCTATACGAACTCGCGTCTGAATTTCCGTCCTTATAGGATTTTTTAAAATTTCTTATTTGATTTCATTCACACAAAAACAATTTTTGGATGTGTACTAAGCTTTTGACGCAACGTATAAATTGGCTTTTAAAAGCGTGTTGCTCATGCAGTGTTAGTATATTATCCATTTAGCCCCATTAACGTTTAAAATTAATTTAAGTATTTAAAATTGTGTTCGTTAATTTACGAACTGGATTATTGACTGAGTGATTTATAAATTGAGAATCATGATAGTGTTGCAAGTATGGATTCACGAAGTGCATCTTTAAAAGGGACCTGGACTTTTAGCAACATTTCAGTATTGAATTTTTTACTATGTTGCGGTTGAGTATATCCAACAAGGAACTAGGCTAATACTTTAGAGTACTGCCTTTTTCCGGAACTGTCTAAACGTTTTGTTGGGTTTAATGGAATGTTTTATTGCTTTATTTTATGCAACAGTAAGACAGAAGAAAATTATAAAAAATAAGAAACACCTGCCCGCCTGGCAGTTTTCACCTGAAAGAATGATAAACCAATTTTTTTATGGGGCGTATACTGCAGTTAATATTGCGCATTTTCCATGGTAAAGCGCGTAGGGATTGGTGAATAGCCTTTCTGAAAGCCAGTTATTTTGTCATGCTCAGAAACTCACCTTAAAGCGACTCCAGAATGCGTTTTCCGAGAGGAGCCTGGAACAAATTCAATCGAATCTTTGGAAATCATTCACAATTCTACTAATTTCTACTAATTTTCATCATTAACTAAATATGTTTTCATTTGTCCCGTTAAACTTTAAAAATTTGCGTAAGGTCTAGGTTCGATGTTTTTCGGAAAAAAAACCGGGCTCCTCTTGGAAAACGAATTCTGAGCTATCCTTTCTAGTCACGACCAACTCCAATACCTCCGATCATAGATTAATTGGGCTCATTGGGGCCTGGGTTTGTTTAACGAGTTGGTGCCGCAAGGAACTGTTGGACACCTATTTCCTCTGGGAAACAAAAACGGGAAAACTAGCCGATTGTATGAGTTTGCTTACCACAGGTAGCCAGGTATAAAATAGATCGTGTTGCCGAATGACCTTTATAAAATGCACTTATATGCGGGATTTGTGTTTTGTGTTTCCCTTTGAAGGCCACAAAGTTTTATCCTTAATTGTCATAGAGGAAAAAAGGTATCAATTGATGAAGCCTCGGTGTTTACTTTAAAAATTCATGCAAATTACGTTTTGAACTATCGCTATTGGTACTATTAATTTTCAGGAATAAAAATTTTCAAGGCATTTTGTTTTAGACTCCCTACTCCCTCCCGTTCCAGATTTTCTTTGCACGTCCAAGCTAGCGCAAAGGTTGCTTGTGCATTCGGTGTTGCTCAGCCAAGTTGGGAACCCAACATTTTTTAGTTGGTGCAATATTGAGAATTCAAGCATGTTAATTTGATTATCTAAGTCAATACCTAAATTCATGAAGTTTGTTGGGAAAATATTTTAATTAAAATTGTTTCAGAATAAACATGGCACTTTGATGGCGGACTAAACGTCAGGGATACAACTAGGATTTCAACTTAGAGTTGATTGCAATATAAATGGCATGAATATGAAGAAAGCACAAGCGAAAAGTGGCATTTTCACACATCCAACGAAAATTGCAAAACTTATTTAACCCA
>JAOBRB020164231.1:0-12785 GCA_027575285.2 Zoanthus pulchellus
AAAGATAGATAGATAGATATATTGACGAAAAGGTAAATTTAGACTCGGGCCCCCTACGGGGGTAGCCCGAGTAATAAATAGATAGATAAATAAATAAATCACTAAATATAATAGGCGATATCTCACATTTAGAACGAATTTAGCTTCTCGCTAAACTGTTGACAGTTTCTTTGACCTTATGATTCATTCATTGATCGGATTGATAAATATTCCTTCCTAATTCATCATTTTAACTTGTTACTATTTTAGTTTAATAGCAGCATCAAAATCGTCTAGTCCATGGATAGTTATAAACGAAAAACAATTTACGCGAAAAACAATTTACGCGTCCAATGTATTTTGAGACCATTAATCATTAATACCCTTAACGGACTTTAAAAAACACTTCAATAACATAATAATGAAGCTTGTTAATCTCCTGTTTTTCCACATCGCTTCGTTTTGGAGGTAACTTTTTAGTTTCAAAGTATTTTTTTCAAACGATTTTGTTAATAACATTAAATTCCTAACATCGCTAGTGAGAGTATTCACAAGCTCTGTCACTCTGAGCATGCGTGGATGTGCTGTTAGAGATAGTATCTCAAGAGTTGCTGAAGGGTTGAGACACTGTAATACATGGCGTTTCAAGTTGCGATACGCATGTACCGGCTCATACGCTGAAATTTTGCCGGGAGGTTGCGAACAAAAGTTTTGGGAACAATTCTCCCTGGCATGACGTCATTTTCGTATTTTTTCTAGACAGCATATAAATTACAAAGTTTTGAAAATATAACTTTGTACTTGCTGTGTTTTTGCTTGATTGAAAAATTAGCATTTACTTAATAAGTTATTATTGAGATTGTTTACAGTTTAATAAAAGTGCTCCTAAACATGCTTTCATAATCATTTTACATCCTAAACTTCATTTCTTTCTTCATTACTTTATTTTCAAGTGGAAAGTGTTGATCTTTACAGCCTGAGTAGACTCGAGTTTTTACGAGAGACGAGGAATGTTACACTGCAATTTTCTGGGCATTTTATGTTGCAACGGCGTTGAAGAAAAATGTAAATAGATACCCGAACAGACGCAACTAAAATGAGGCTGCATAAAACTATGTAGCAAAAGATTTACTGTTTACTCCAGGAAACTTACACTGTTCTAGAATTGGCTTTTGCGCCACTAAATCATGTATCAATTGGAGGCACCCTTTAACTGAGCACAACGTTAGTAAACGAGTGATGCAATTAGAAGCTAATATAACGCGCGGCACACTCCAAAAGATGAAAAGATACAGCTCACCCATATAAAGCAATCTTAAAATCAAATTATGCGCCCCCAACACAAAATTTTTCACATTTAGTCAAATGAAAAGGATATAAATGCTGATATCAGCGGTAGCTACTTTGTATAAGAGTATGAGGAATGTAACTAATACCCATAGGGTACCCAAGTAGACATGTGATGGGCTATAGGAGTCACACAGGGTACCCAAGAAGAGGATCATTTTGGAAAATTTAAACAGACTGCAGAAAAAACATTTGTTCTATATCTCTCGCCAAAGGCAAAAATTTTATTGCTGTAGCTACATATAGTCCATGATTACCTGGGGTCTTTTAAATCCTTGATCGTGAAAGACTAGTATAAACTCAACATTAGCTTTATTACCATTTTGTAATTAGATTAATGTTATTAGATTAATAATAAAACATGAATATAGAATTCCCGAATTTGAATCTACAGTAGGCTGAAATGTTAATCCTAGGAATGTACTTTTTACAGGTTCGATCACGCGATGGTAGCATTTCTCGATTGCCTACAGCAGGTAATTTTTACTATTGTAATAAAATACTTTATTGATTTCTCTTCTATGGGGCTTTTCAGAATCAATTATATACGTATAATTTAAAAGTATATATCAACATAAAAAATTAAAAGGTCTAAAAACACATTTTAAAAAGATAATTTCGAACTTAACGTTTAAAAATGTTTGTGAAAACAGGAAACACTCAGCTTTATTCTATCTGGCAGGCACGGTAATAAAATAGTTCTCTGGCCGGTGGAGCTTCTATTAAATTTAAAGCGAATATTTAGTAAGATTGAATTTCTGGTCGAGCGCCCACTAATAGCCCTTTTCCTATAATAAACTGTTGCATGCGAAAAATATTTTGAAAATAAGTTGTTGATACACTGTTAAGTTAATACAGCATCACGGTAATTCCTCTTACCATACTTCAGCTACTACTCGACTCTGAAATTTCGAGGTTAAATAAAGTATATATATGTATGCATGTATATATGTACTAGATACTGTATATAAAGAACATATTCAATACTGCGATTGTTGTGATTTAGTTTCGTTTTTGTTACGTACGTAATGTGCGATTCAAAAAACTGGCTGGCAAAATCAGGTTGGAGTCTAACCCATGCATGGTTCGTGCGATACGGTTTTTTGTATTTGCACTGCTAAGCGCAAATATACGTTTCTTTTTAAAATGAAAACTTTTTTTTTTCTCACTCAGGTGAAAATTAAAGTCCTAAAACTAAATAATATTCGCACTACACAGAAATTCAGGTTTACATTTGTAAAATAATATCTCTTTTTGCAGTTTAAAGAAGCAGTCGAGAAAGTAGACAAAAGATTTTGTCTTCCATACAGGTAGGACATTTGATGACCTAGGCGTACCAAAAACTCAGTTGTGCTGCATATTAAAAAAAAACTACACTTTTCATTCGAAAACTGAAAAAAGCTGCCTAATTAATCGCGCGCGCAAACGTTGATTTTCACTAGCGGGAACTTTTCGCGCCAAAAATGTTATGTTGCGTTTAATATTTCTCACTGTGGTGATTTTTGAAACATTTTCCAGAAGTGCAATTCAATACTTCTTATTTCAAGTCGGAGAAACAAAGATAGAAAATATAAGATTTAAAACTTTAAAATTTTGTTAACGATATTGCAGTGCAATGAATCGTTTATGACGTCAAATTTAGTGTATACAGAGCTCTTCCATTTATACAAAAAGGAACGCTGCAAAATTAATTGATTTTTTTTTTTGGCAGTCGTTTCCGTTCGCAAATGAGATTCGAAATTTTATTTTTTTCAGTTTTGTGTAAAACCTTTCCTAACAGCTGCATTATTAAATTTTATCCCCATTTCCCGACACAATAAAAACAAATTGTTTCGATCAGAATAAATTTATTTGTGTATTTTTTAACAGTCACTGAAGAGTCGAGTTAGAATGGGAAATTGTTCTTTTAAGCTTTGTAAAAATTGATTTAAAAATGTCTTTAGCGTTCATCGTCTCCTGCGGCGTCCTGCACGGCGAGCCTTCTTTCCAACTCTGCGCCGTGCAGTACGTCTTCTGCGTACGACTTTCCTTGTTCGCCTTCTTCCAGCGCGTCTTGCACGTCTTGCCACTCTGCGGCGTCGTGCTCGACCCTTTTTGGCTGCTCTTTTGGTCACTCTCTTTACAGATCGGCGCTTGCGTCCTTTGCGACCCTTGCGACCTTTACGTGCCTTGCGCCCTTTCCTAGTTCGTCGTGTCCTTCTCCTGGACTTTCGTCCCTTGCGTCGAGCAGACCTTTTTGCGGCTTTTCTTACTTTGCCTGCGAGTTTGAAGCCGTGCTTGGTCTTTTTAAGGATTCCCTTTTTAACGCCACGAGCGAGAGCCAACCTGACGAGAGTTGGAGTTCCTGGTTGGCCATGGTGCAGGAGATAAGCCAAGATTTCTTTGGCACTGGACCCATTGCGGCTTTTAAGGGCAGCAATGGCACGATAAACTGCAATGCTCTTCAAACCGCGGCGCCTTGTTCGTCTCTTAATTCCTTTCTTTGCAGACTTTTTTGATACCTTTCGTGCACGTCGAGCTTTTGCCATTGTCTTATATTGAGAACTCAAAATTTAGCAACTTCTTTATACGTAAGCTGATTGTAAATGTCGTGGGCTCAATTAAGCGATGATATTTATACCTTCGGGGTAATTGCTTCATTAATTTAATGACATCACTGTATGTAATGTATTGATTGCTTATAATATGATGACGTCATGATCATGTGTTACGTCAAATTGCAAATTCTTAGATTGTGACGTTTTAATTAACTTGGAAAAAATGTGTTTTATTTCCGTAAACTAAATTTTTTTTTGAAAAATATAATAAAATTTTAAACGTTTAAATCTTTCTTTTATACCTGAAAATACTAAAGTATTTCTGTTTGAAATAAAATATTACCCAAAACATCATCCTTTTATAATAGATGTGCGTTTTGGGGTGTATTTTTAGCAAAATGTTCACTGTCGCAGTCAAAGTGTCGCACGAAATCTATGTTATAATTTATTTTTTATTTAAAACATATTACTCTTCTTATGTTTAAATTGCATTTAAATTTTTTTGCATCTTTAATCTCACAAAGTAATGAACTATGAAATGATTTACAAAATTTAACGTTGAAGCAGTTCTATGTGCTCGCGCTGGGTTCACTGAAACGAAAATCAAATTAAACGGACCTCCGAATCTCTTGGAAAACTTCATCATAAAATTAATATTGTTCAGCGTTACACTCGAGTATTTACAATAAGTTGGCAGTCAATATTATTTATTTGAGAAATGCTTGTGAAGATAAAAGACTTAAATATTTTAGTTGTTTTTCTTAAATCATATTCTTTGTGTTATTTTTTAAGGATGGAAAAAGGAAAAATCTACGATTCAAGTGGTTCTGGTGGAGCCTTTTCTATTAAGTAAGAATGTGGCGTAACGTTTTCTTTCTGCTATTTTTGATGAACGTTATATTTTTTTCTTTCAGTCACATTGTTTTATATGTCGTTGTAGACCTTTGATTTGCTTTAGCAAATTATTTTCCTGTTAATCGATGCCATTGGAATGTTTGAAAGCGAGATTCAATTTTTGCTTAATGTAATTTGGCACTGATCAAAAAATACATTGTTTATATCAAATTTTCCCCATTTTATGACCCATTAAGATTGTATTACCCACTTACCCATTCTCTACCTCTTCACTTGACGATCAATACGTTGTATGCATTTTCAAATGTTTAGTTTATTGATAGATGAAGTTTTTGAATATTTTTAGTTTTGAAGTTATTTTTATTTCTATAATTGATAATTTTCTAATATTCAATCAAGAATTTTGTCATTTAACTTAAGGCCCTGCATATACTTAGGATTTAACTTGTCCTATTATATCTTGGTTATCTGCAAACATACGACTGATACGACATGCAGGAGGTAAATCTAAATGGCGAAATAAAAAAAAATATATGTAACTTCCAATCTTAAAATACTTCGTTTTTCATTTAATTTATTCCTTGTATTAAACGCTTGTCTTGTGAATTTTGCCAGTTTGTCATGCCGGATTGCTAGCTGAAAAGCTTTCTCAGTTAGCGGGAATGTTGTTAAATTTACCATGAAAATTGATAACAAACTTAAAAATATAAGGAGATTTTGGTTAATCCAAAACATATTAGATAAAACTAGGGTTTTAAAAACTAAACTTCATTCTTTCATTTATTTCAACATTTGTGGTAAGCTGAAAGAAATGTATATTGCAATTTTGTATCTTAACTCAAGCACGGTATGGAAGGCTTGTTATGAAAGGCTTGACCTTTCGTGCGTTTAACAAATGCGATAATAAAAATTCAATAAACTAGCACGAAAAACCGCGACCAATTTAACTTCCCGGAGTTTTTTCGGCTGAAAAATCTTTCATACTTCGCCATCTTTGCAATAAAGATTAAGTATAGTGACGTCACAAAGTGGTGTAAAATTTTCGATTGATTTGCGGGAATGGACACTCGGAGAAGCGTTGTAGGGACGGGTGGGGATATTTGCTGCTCGAACAAAAATTTGTTTTAGTCGATAGTTGCAGAAGCTTTTTTTGTTTACAAATATAGTTTCAAAACTGATTATATTATTCACATCTATGTTGACTCTAAAAGTCCGGCTATTGTTCAAAAGGCATGCAGTTAGCACTTAAAACCCACTGTTAAATTATTTAAAGTCTTTATATACTTTTTAGTATTAACCTAGCAGAAGAATAGTACTTTCCGCGCGCTCCGATTGGTTCATCGAACACCGAATAGCCCGTGAAAAATTTGATTTCGCTCGCGCCTATGATTGGTTGTTTTTGGCCAGAATTTGATAAAGATTTTTTTAAAATAAAAATTGCTATTCACACATTAGCTGTTGCTAAAACAATTATACACCCTAGTGTCGGTGTCTAACGATTTTTCACTGATTTTGTGAATATATGTTAAAATATTTTTAAAAAATAGACAGCACTTTTCAAATTTACGTGTGAAAGCATGTTTCGGCAAAACTTTGCCTTCGTCAGTGCGAAACTAAATGGACACTTGAAATATATGAACAAGTTATATAAAGAATTAGAATATATTATGTTGAATAAAGACAAAGTATAAAAGAAATCCGTTGAAGTTATAAAGACAGTTTTTAATTAACATGCTTATCTTATTTATTTATTTATTTATTTATTTATTATGCTTTGTCTATGGAAATATGGTTTCTATGCAAATAACATTAACACACTTCAATAAAGACAACAACAAAAGAACAAATAAAAGGACCATGATACGTTCACAACATAAAAAGGGACATCACAACAGCTGAAGCCAGTTACTGTGGACCCTTGATAAAAAGGAACAAAAACATCAAAAAATGCTAGTTACGGAGGACAAAAGGCTGTAATTTAAAAACAACATGAGATGGTTGTGTCCAGGAGACGCGCAGTGTTACATTTCAAACATATTGACTTAAATGTCTTAGGGTCATCAGGGCAGTAGCAACAGGCCAGCGCTCTTTCATAGTACTGGAGTAACTGGGTCTTAAACTGATTGAGAGTTACGCTCTCGAGTCTGAATTTTTTGGGCAGAATGTTTCACGTGCGCGAAGCACGGACAAAGAAAGATATCTGGAAGGTAGTAGTTCTGCATCTGTGAGGGCAGAAACTCGTAAAACTTGGGTTGACAGTGGATCTTGTGGTTCGGAAGAGTTTCTGGCGATATAGTAACTAGTCCATTCGTAGCTTTATAAAAAAAATTAAATCTAAGTATTCGTGCCAGTAACACAGAGGTAATAAATCGTTAGATTGAAGGCGATCTTTATAACTTTCTGCACAGAGAAATGGAAGGCTTAAAATATATTTAGTAGCTCTCCTCTAGATTCTTTCAACTTTCTCAATCAATTTAACTGACTGTGAGTTGAATGAGTCGCAGAACCAGACCTGAGTTGCAATGCCCAAAGCTTGGCGCACTATCGCCAGATAGAGTGTGCGGCGAGTTCTTACACTATCAATATCCAAAGTGGTTCTGCGCAGAAAACCAAGTAACTTGTTAGCTTTCGCGCATCCCTCGGTGACATTTTTAGTCCAGGTTAGATCACAGGCCACCCAGACCCAGTAACAGCGAGCGGTGACTCGTTCAGGATGTAAGAGACTTGGACTGGACACCACTTTCTTGTGATGTACTGACACTTGCACTTGTTTTTATTGAAACTTAGTCCAGACGACTGTAGTAGGGCAGCGTCTGAAGCAGTGTCTACCCGCTTGAATAACTTTGTATCGTCCGCAAAGCACGCACCTTTTGAGTTATGCACACCGTCCAGTAGATAATTCACATACATTAGGAACAAGATAGGCCCCAGTATACTGCCCTGTGTAACACCAGATGTAACAGACGACTCAGGTGACGTACTGCCAAGGACTGTTACCCGTTGCCTACGGTTGCTCAAGTAAGACTTGAACCAGCGAAGCAGAGGTTCAGTTATACTAAAGCCCTGCTCTAGTTTGTAGTGTAGAGCGGCGTGGTCCACCTTGTCAAACGCTTTAGACTTGTCCATGTAAATAACGTCCGTTTGCTTTCCACTATGCAATAGAGATCAAATCAGATGTAACACCTCGAGTAGTTGGGTAGTGCAAGACCTACCAGGTATGAAGCCGTGCTGGGCGTTGTTAATCAAGCTAAGCAGATGGACCCGTATTTTAGTTAGCACGCAACGCTCAAGGACTTTAGATATGACTGTTAACAGGGAGATCGGTCGATAGTTCTCTACGTGTTTTTTCCCCCTTTTTTGTGAACCGAGATTATGTTAACCAGTTTCCATTCATCAGGCACAACTCCGAGGCGAAGAGAAAGGTTGTAGAGCTCAGTGAGTGATGGGGCAATCTGATGCGCTGTGTCCTTGAGTAAGCGACAAGGGATCCCGTCGGGCCCCTTAGTTTTGTTAGAGTCTAAGGCTAAGAGGGCGTTGAGCTCATCCTGAACTTCAAACTGCAATTGGTTTAACAGTGGTGCCATCGGAGGGTCAAGCAGTCCTGGGTCGGCCTCGAAAAGAATGGTTGCGCAGGGGTACTCGGATCGAACACAGAGGAGAAATAATCATTAAAAATGCTGGCAATCGATGATGGCGTGGTTGCTAGGCGCGCTTGTTAGTTTTTTTCTCCGTCACTCAGGCCCAAAGACATAATGCCTGGGAACCGAGAGTCTTTACTTTTCAGCTTGAAAATAGACCAGAATTTCTTAGGATTTGAGGAAAGATCCACGTTAAGGGAGTTGAAGAAGTCAGTGCGACTTGCAGAAATCATCTTCTTGGCTTGAGTTCTTAGCGTCTTAAACTTGTTTTTCAGGGCGACACTAGGAGATTTCTTGAGCTTTTTCCGCACAGATTCCTTCCTCTTCAGGACGTGGATAATTTCTCCGTTAATCCACGGTGGTAAATTCCGTCCTTTAATTCATTTGGTTGGAATGTAATCCTTCACAGCGGCGAGAAAAATATCTTTCAACTCAAGCCAGCTGGTGTTCACATCGTCTTGGTGAATAGCAATGCATAAATCAAACGCCTTTAAGGCGGAACGCAGTCCATCAAAATCACCTCTCCTGTAGTCGTATACGGTGCGTTCTTGTTTCGGTGCTGCCTTTTTAGAGATCTCAAGTTGGAAAACAATGGTGCCATGATCAGTGAATAGGCCGCTTTCCGCTGGGCTTAATACACATAAATCAGTGGTTTGATTTGGCACACTTGTAATTATATGTTGACAAATGTATTTGTAATTACCAGGTCAAGCACATTGTTGCCTCTTGTTGGGGTGGTGTTAAGTTGTGTAAGGAAGTAATCAACTAATTGTTCAACAAATGTGTTTTCTATTGCACCTGTTGTAATCTCCTGCGACTCCCAAGAGACCTTTGGCATGTTGAAGTCTCCGCAAATTAGAATATTGGCGTAGCGTGACGAGAGCTCAGTTAAAAATATATCAAATTTATCAAACCAGTTGATCTCGGGTTCAGGCACTCTATAACAGCAGCAGATGAGCAGTTTCAACGTAGATTTGGTAGTTAGCTCAACAGTGACGACTTCCAGGTCGTTGGTTGTAGAATCAGTAATTTCGCGAAATGATTCGAATGCTGTTTTGAATGCTAATAAAGTACCGCCAGCACGGCTTATTCTGTCTCTTCAGTATATTTCATATCCGGCAGGGAGGATCTTGATGTTTGCTACAAAATCCTTAAGCAATGTCTCTGTTACGAAGACAATATCCGCTTCTTCGCCGTAGACAAACTCGTGGAAGCGCGAAAAGTTAGAAACTTTTTTGCTGTCCACTCTGTTGACGCTTTTGAGGCTTTGAGCGTTAATTACTAAACATGTAGCTGACTGCCCTTTCCTTGGAGATCTTTGCTTTTGTCGATAATTATCAGGGCCAGGGTTAATGCAGATGTCACCGCTGAGTAGTAAACAGATCAGCGAATGCGAGCTGCGAGCAAGTTGGAATCGAAGTTTAGCACAATAATTTGGCGGGAAATTTGAATCTTGCAGTTTCCTGTCGCGGGTCCAAATCCAAAGATTACACACTCGTTCTGGGAAAAAAAACTAATCCAGAACAAATAGGGACACCAGGCAAAATATCGTGGCTGTTTTGACGTTGCGGCAAGGAGCAAGGGTAAAGCAAAGGCCAAATCTGTACAGACAAGACCAAGAACGTTCTAACCGCCGCCATGACAATATGTATTATTGATTGAGAGAGGGTTTCTGTGAATCGATGAAGATAGCTTCTTTAATTTTTAGCTTAGTTTGGGTGGAAACTTGTGATAAGATGCTGAAGCAACTGGGAGAACTTAAAAAAGGACTTTGTCCGGCGGAACTAGGTAGGAAGGGATTTCTAGAAATGTTGTGTGTAGTGATTGGCTAGCAGGTGCAGCCCAGGCTAAGCTCCTATATCAATTTATTAACAGTACTATATTATCTGGAGATGAAATTTGTAATTCCAGGTGAATAAAGCTTTTGTTGTTGTCGTTGTTGTATAGTTTTTTAAATTAGTATTTTTTTATGATTTCTTTTTTCATTGATGTATCTCTTTCCATACATCAAAATAGTGAAAAGGATTTCTGTCATAAATATGTTTTTAAAGGTTGAATGTGAATGTTTTGAGAATGGCAGGTGGACAGTTAGACTGGAGTTTGAGAACAAAACCAACTTAACTGTTGCTTCATACATCAACTATGAATTAGTATAAAATGTAAAAAGTGCTTTTTTTACTTTCAGAATTCAGTTTAACTCTGAGGAACAATGGACTAAAGCTCTGAAGTTTATGTTGACTAACCTTAAATGGGGCTTGGCGTGGGTATCTTCGCAATTTACGGAAAACTAGGATACCGAGTATCACCTTATACATGAAGTCATTTGGGGCTCAAGAGGTTCAACCGGACTGTCGTTGTGTTAACAAGGTGATAAATTTCCCAAGTGGGGGAGACTCGTTATCCTTGTATACTAACAACAGGGTGATGCGAAGATTGACTTTATTCGGTTATATTACACAAGCCACTAGTATTTTCATTCTTCTCAGGAATGAAACATCACTGTGGACTACACTCTTTTTTTACAAGATCTAGAACGTCCAACTTTTCTCCAAAAAAGGTTTGGAAATGCCTCGTGAATGAATATTTTACAAAGAAGACATTTTCCGAGTGAATGCAGTTTTAAATTTTATTTTTGTTGTACGACCTAAACTGCAGATTAGAAAACTATTGTTAACTAGACATCTACAGGCGTTTACTCGGGCTACCTGATGTGCCATATAAAGATTTTCTTGGCATAAGAACCTCAGCAATGCAAACAATCATTCAGTGACAATGTCTAAAAAAAATTCATGAAAATACCCTATATCAGTCATTGTCAATTAGAAGTTTACAAAATATCAAGAACAATTTTGTTATCATAAAATTACTCTTCATCAGCCCTGTAAAAACTGTCAGTTTCCAAATTAACATTACGCTTGAAACCATTTTTATGGTTCAAGGCACCTTGATTTTAAAATTTCATGGAGTTGACAGGTCGCTTTAGTTTGCATAATGAAAATTTTTCAAAGTCCGTATTTATTTTGTTTGGTTTTTCTTCAATGGAAATTTTACTCTATGTTTGAGTTCTATATAAAAAGTATCTCTTACATAAATTTGGGTTGTAAAAAAGCAAAAAATAAAAAATAAATAAAACAAAAATAGACCTGATGTGTTGGCTTGTGTCGCTGCAGCCTTGGTTTATGGAAATAAAAATTACAGATATTAGCACAAAGAATGTTAAGGGCAATTCAAATTTGACGTCGCGAGGAAGCGACGATATGAATGTGAACGTGAAATTATGCGACATTTGGCAGCTCTCCAACAACAAACACATATGACAGAAATAGCTCACCGTAAACTTGTCTATTGTTGTTAGGCAAAGCACAAAAATCTTCCCAGCCTTTGTTCAATACTTCCGTTTTTTTTAAAAATTCCACGTTTCGCGGTCTTCATGACCGCATTTTCAAGAATGATTTATTTACAAATGACAATTCTTTAAATACAATGAAGTTGAACTAATTTGAATTTGAAAGCAAGCTCATTAAGAAAGTAAAAAAGTAAAGAACAAATGTAAAAAACTCAAACGAAAACCTTCGCTTTTAGACTTAATCAGTTTGAATATTTAAATAAGGTCACGGATCAGTAACATTTCATACAGAAGACAGTTAAACTTTCCGCTGCATTTCTTAAGTCTTAAGTACAGTAAAGTTGCTTTCCAGATCAGGTAATTGTAAGGACAAATAATCCCCTTTTGAAAATCCATTTTGAAAATTCCATTTTGTAAAAATGCAATAGAAACACGTCTCCTATTGACTTGACACGGATATGAAGTGAGTTGACTCGAACAATCGCCATTTCCATTGTTTGTGTATTTTGACCGTCTTACCAAGAAGTTCATTGGACGACAGCATTTAGAGAATATGAAAACTCTGTTTGAAACTCTTCTCGGTCTGTACAAAGTTTCGTTCGAAAACCTTCCGGATTCTCCCTACGCAAGGGTTTCTGGGTGATTTTCAGGTTGACGAAACTCGGCCTACCACAGGTAGCCCGAGTAATAATGGACTACTTTGCCGGATGACCGAAAGTGGTATTTTGAATGTTGTACTTCAACCCAAATCTTTAAACTTCATTAAGAAAAAAGTCAAATATTTCTATCCCCATATTTTATTTTTTTCGGATTCAGCGCAAAGCGCTAGGTACAAAAACAATACCACTCATAGTCCCCTACTCGGTTAATGTACCCTGAGATATGTAAATCGCGGGTTCTGGCCCGATTTTTCTGCGCATGCGCGAGATTTATATATAAAAGATGTATTTAGCGTGGCCGCCTAATGAATATGAAGTAATGCTCAATGAAGGTCCATCATTCGAGAAAAAAACGAATGATGATTTTGTAAAAATTTAGATAAAGACTTGAAGATCATTTTGTAGTAATATAACTATGGATAGA
>JAOBRB020164452.1:0-12784 GCA_027575285.2 Zoanthus pulchellus
CCACGTGTTAGATAACTCACTGGGTTAATCGTGTCACCCTCCTTAAATAAAGTCTATTTATTTATTTATTTTATTTACGTTACTACTAAAGTCCAATCTTTAGATAAAATACTATGCCAAACGAACAGGCCAACAATTGTGTACTCATGGCGACAGTTATGGTTTCTTTAGTTGCAAGTCATGCTGCGTGCTATACTAAAAATCAAATCACAACTCGTACAATTCGGAAAGACGGAAGAATATGTACCAAACTCTTAAAAATACATTAAGCAAGACGAGCTATCTTTTCTATAAAAGAAAATAACAGAATGTTCACGAAAGCAGGAAGGCGTTTTTGGTTGCGACCTGGAAGTGTGTGGTATAATAGCGGTAGGAGAGAGAGGGGGGAAAACTTTAAAATGTCTAGTGCGTCTTTGTAGTTGCACGCTCTTCAGCAACCAAACGTTAACAACTATAAACAGGAGTTGTACTTACAAGGAACGATTCATACTCCTGTTTACAAGCATCTTAGCATGTTGAGCTGCTATCGGATATATTCCAAAAGAACCCCGCAAGATTGGAAGCTGTTTATGTCTATATACAGTAACCATTCGTACATAGAACTATAATCATCAACCACAATTCTTGATATTACTTTTTTATTTTAATAAGCACATTTAAGAAACAAATGTTCTTAATGTTAGAGAAGTAACTATATGTGACAAAAAATACAAAGAAAGAACGATGAACAAAAACAACAAATATTCTTCCAGAAAATCTGTCAAAACTATGGTGAGTACAGTACTTCACTATTGGGGCTGTACCTATTCATCCATAAAAAATTGCAATTCTTATATTAATTTATTCTTCCAATACAAAACTTTCTGTAGCTTTTAATTCATTTTTTTTTTTAAACTTCCGATTCGAAGACGCATCTTTCCAAATAACAAGCAAAATTTTTAAAATTTACGCTCCCTCTGTAGGTACTAGAGGCATAGTAACACAGATTACGTCAGGCAGTATTACCCAATGAAAAACACTAAAATATAGCTAACCCCAGCCCTCAGCCAATCAAGAGGCATTTCCTCTGGTACGCACATAATGGCCCAAAATTTAGAAGATTTGTTTATTATTTAAATATATTAATATTTAATGCGACAATTACTTTAATTTTAGAATTTCAATAAGAAAATTTTACACCTGCGATTTTAAATTTGCTGTTATATGTAATTTGCTAATTTTTTCCCGAAACTGAGGAAACAAAATTCGTCAGAGCACCAAATTTTGTTTCATTGTATGAGCTAAAATGACAGTGAAATAATTTAGAACCTTGTTCACAAAAAATATACGTTATCTGTCGCTTTGAAAAAAAAACTGGCCACCAATTTATATTGTTCTGGGAAAATATAACAATAGCCAAATTCTGGTTAATGCGCAAACTGTCTTACAACACTTGTAGCAGAAAATCTGTTAAGCTTTTTCAAGTTTTATCATATTTTCAATATTACGATTCTTATCAGTCGATTTATCGCGATGTAGTAAATTCACAGAACCGAGAAGAAACTGCCATCAAATTAGTTGTTGTTGACAAGCAACACCATTTAATGGTTTCAAGATAAGCCAATTCCGCAAGGCCAAGGGTACTCCGGCCATATAATGACGATATGGGTATGTGCCGCTGTACAGGGTATGTTTTACAAACCATCCACTCTAGAACAGGAGATATAATCCTGGAAAGTTTTTCAAAAACAGGGTATAGAGTGTAACATTTTGTAAAATTTGCAAACTGTTTAGTGAAAGATGCGACAATTCCAGTTACCGAATGAATACTGATTTGAATTGGTTTTGATGAACGCGAATTCTTTCGTGATCCACAGGTCTGACCTCTGGTTAGAAATCATTTGCTAATCGGTGTAGTTTCTTATCGTTTTCCTTGAACATGCACACAGCAAAACTATTTTATTGTTCCATTTACTTGCATTTCGATATAAACTGACCTGAGACAACGATTAGTTACTTTAGAACAGAGTGGAAAAATCAAGCTATTTGTTAAGTGTACTTTAGGGTTAGGTTTGTGAAGGACTAGCGGCACATCCCTCTAAACCGTCTGGTAAATACTCTTACCCCTCCCCTCCCCCCACCGGGACCAATTCGCTACATGTGTGTCAAAGATGTGTTTGTTCTTTTTCTTCTATCTCGTTACTAGGTTCGTGCTCCTCATTCTGGGCGCCATTAAACGTTACCTGGGGATAGCTTGGAGTTACTTCCTCTCTCATCAAGTAAAGCTGGAATGAAGTGTTACAGATTAATATTTATATACATCTTCAAGAAATTAAATAAGTAGAAGCTTTACATGATCATGTGACTACGGAACATTTTTACACAGTTGCAGCATTACTTTGAAGGGAGTGCTGTCGATAACTCATTTTTAGTAACTTCATGCTGAAAATGATATTTGCTCCGATTTGAGGAGTTCGATAAAAAAAACACATACTCATTTGCACATTTTGGGTTTAGGTTCACAATCAAAGCAACAAAAACAACATTTTATTTGCATTCCCATATAGACCTGGTATTACTTAAAACTTTGTGAAAAATCTTTAACCTTAACTAATCATAAATATTATTTTCTTTTGGCCATACATGTATATACATATGAAGCGACTGTTCTACATATGAAGGGATGAACGTTATTGAAATTAAGGAATACAATTTTCACGCTATTATAAAATATATCCAAAGTTGGACATCTATAAGTTATTTCTTTAATCAAATAATAACAATAACCAAATAATAACAATAATCAAATAATAACAATAATGAAAAAATGACAATAACCAAATAATAACAATTACTGAAATAATAACAACAATTAAGTAATAACAATAACCAAATAATAACAACAATCAAAGAATGACAACAATCAAATAATAACAACGATCAAATAATAACAACAATCAAATAATAACTGCAATCAAATAATAACAACGATCAAATAATAACAACGATCAAATAATAACAAGAATAATAACTACAATCAAATAATAACATATTTCAGAGTTTCTATTTTAGCACAATGTCTAATAGGTTTATCATGAAAGGCCTTATATCTTGGATTTCACGGATCTGTTTTTTAACTCCCACGAGCGCTTGCCTCGGTTTTCGTCGCCAGGCTATGAAGGCCCAGGAAAACGTTTTATTATCCAACTCCACAAATAACCGAACAAATAACACCATGAGAGGGTCTGGAGCGAGTACAAATATCCAGCTGAACTTCACATTTCGAGTGATATTCGTACTCCAGAAAACTTAAGTTTACCGCGCGTGTCGCAGAATTTTGTTTTAATTTTTTCTTGAAAAAAAGTGGATAATAAATCACTTATTAGACAGTTAAGTATGTAGTATGGCTAATATTTTTACTCGTCATGTATACTACAAGACTCGTAAAAATATCCAGCCATACTACATACTAAACTTTCTAATAAGATATGTTTATTTCCAAAATATCTTATGCATTGACAAAAAAAAAATATTTTCCACGATATTGAAAATTGTTCCACTCTTGAGTCATCAACACTAAAACATAAAAACCAAAATAGAATATTCTCACACATTTCAAACGATTTACAAACCTCATTTTCGAGCTCTTGGACCCGTTTAGACAGTTTGTTGACCTGTTGCTCCAACCGCAATTCCCTGATTTTCTGTTCCTCAACCTCAGCCTCCAGCGCAATCCTCTGTAGATCGCTCTTAGACGGTGCTGTGTTGTCTTTTCTTCCTGCTAGCTCACTTACGATGTGATTCTTTAAGAGAAAAATAGGATAATAAACACGATTCGTAGAACGAAATCAAAATAACAGATTTATTTACACTCTTGATCAAAAATACAATCTATCAGCTAGAAGTAATTAAAATTCAATGGAGGTACGTTGAGTTCTTAACAGTTTGCAAGAGACGTTTTTTAACCAAAGAGCGGAAACTCTTCTACTTGGAAAATAATTTTTTGGATTTAGGAAATCAAGGAACTTAGAACAAGCACCCTGATTGTACGATTAAGTTTGCTGGGGCTGCGTGTTCGACAGGTCTATAGCCCATAAAACTTTATCAGGTACTGAATCCTTGTAAGGTAACACTCAAGGTATTCCGCGTCAGTAGTCTGAATTACAGTACCTACTACTGACACTAACTATGCACTTCACTGCTCCTGAAACTCAATTTCTTTGTACACTCAAGATCAATTTCTTTGCCTTCTCAAACTCAATTTCTGTGTCTGCTCAAACTCGATTTCTTTGTCCACTCAAGATCAACTTCTTTGCCTTCTCAAACTCAATTTCTGTGTCTGCTCAAACTCGATTTCTTTGTCTGCTCACACTCAATTTCTTTGTCCGCTAAAGCTAAATTTCTTTGCCTGCTCAAGCTCAATTTCATTGTCTGCTCAAACTCGATTTCTTTGTCTGCTCAAACTCGATTTCTTTGTCTGCTCAAACTCGATTTCTTTGCCTGCTCAAGCTCAATTTCTTTCTTTGTTCAAACTCAATTTTATTGTTTGCTTAAACACAGATGTTTCTGTCTGCTCAAACGCAATTTCTTTGTCTGCTCAAACTCAATTTCTTTGTCAAAATTTAGCAAGAGCAGTTTCGATTTATCTTCTAATCATTAAAACTCACTTTAAACATTGTAAGCTCTTCTATTCTCGTATTTGCCTCAAGCAAAGCAGCTGACGTATCGGCATCGTGCCGTTTTGAAAATACAAGATCGCGCTTCAACACAAACATTTCTTCCTGTTGTTCAGCAAGCGTAACTTGGCCCTTCAAAAAAGGAACTGAATAAAATTAAACAGGGTCAAATCTATTATTAACCAAATATTAATGACATTGATTCGTAATTCTTACTATAACATTTTTAATTCATAAAAAAGATAAGCCACTTCTAAATTATATAGTCACAATTAAAACGTTGCCTTCGCTTGTGATATGGCTTACAAACGGACAGAATAATTTCGACTGAACAACAAAAGAAGATAAAGCAATATTTGCTGATGAAAACTATAGACAGCCGGAAAAGAATATAAAGCTATACGAGAAAGAAATTAATTTTCGCTATACGTCAAGGGCACAGCTTAAGGCAGAACTAGGTAGGTCTGTCTCTTTTTGGGTATATTAGGCTTTATCTATCATTAATCTGCTTTAAACTCCATCGTCTTTATGAAAAATTGGCGAAATTATAAAACTAAGAGCTCGTAAAATTTATGTAATAAAATCAAACATTATGGGAGAAATAGTTTACACGGTGCACCATGATTTAGAAAAGAATGGCAGAAAACAAAACTCTTACTGCTGGGGTGAAGTAAGCTGTGATTATATACTAAGGTCCAAACCTGTATCAATCTGTCAGCAAGGTCTGCGCTTTCCTGAAAAACAGTGATTCAGCGATAAACTGACAATTAGTAAGGTAAGTTGCGGAATGGGGCATGCAAACATAAAGAGCAGTGACAAAACAACGATTACAGTAATAAATTTCATATGGATCTCTAACCAAGGGGATATCATAAAGTGTTTATTTTTGCGAATACGAACAGCTGTAAAATTTTTCTTCCTAGCAGCGAGCTCTTGATGTGGGTTTCAGTAGTATAACGGTAGATGGTGTCAAAGTAAAAAGTGAATAAATGAAAGACAATATATTTGAACTGTGGAAATATACTGCAGAATGAATTATATCAAAGTATAAAGCAATAAACGAAGTGCTTTATATTTAAAGGCTTAGTGCTTTTATCCCGATTGTACATACAGCGCCTCTAAAGCAATAACAGGCTGAACTGTTGAAGAAACATTGAAGCTTGAAGTAAGGATGTTTTAAACTTTTTGTTTTATTCATATCTTAACAGATTTATCGTTTATATATCTGTTCGTATATCTGCTACTACATGAGTTATTTTTTAAGAAGAAATGATTATTGCTCATTGCATAATTATCTTATAGGTATAATATTTACATTGCTTTTGGTTGAAATCCAACTTCATATCCAGAATATTTGCCAATTTGAGGAGTGCATTTTGACTGCGAGGGGCAATTTTATTGTTCTCAATCAATCTAAGTAGATCTAGAAAGAGTAACCATTTTACTATTGTGCATTAATTAGCATGAAAATTATTAAAGTAGAACTGAATACTAAAACGAACCTATTTTTGTTTGAATCTATTCGCGTAATGGATTAACTCCTTGAAGTTATATGTTCAAAGTAATCAAATCATATTGAGAAATTATTTTGATATAGAAACAAAAAAAAACTCAAAAAAATTGTTTGATAGCGTTGTTGCAGATGAACTTGTCGTAGGTTACAATATTCGGAGTATAAATAGGGCAGTTCGCTTCAAACGTTTGATATCGTTTGAGCAATCTAGGTCCGGAGCCGCACAGTAACTACAACTATGTGTTTCCCACGTATAAATCATAGCAATACCGTAACCTACGTCATGAACAACCGCTGACCACACAGTTTGAGCCGCCGATCAAACGTTGTCCACTCGTTACAAAACATCAAATTTTTCTCCATTACTCGGCTAATAGTTTAAGAGAACTTCATATAATTGTTCTACTATACCTAAAGTTTCAAATGATAAAATATCAATTTCAGTGTTCAGTTCCCCTTTAACATTTTGGCGTCTCAATAGAGACGCAGGTTGTGGACTTCTGCCTCGATCTTTAAATTTATTCCTAACAGCATACAAACACTACCTGGACTTTCGAAAGTCCAAGCAGGGAGGGTTGTGAAGTCACATTCGTTACCGTCTACACAAATCCACAGTTCCCGTCCATCATTTCGGTCGGCCGTCGACATTTTGAAGGACTAAAAAAGTCACAGGTCTTCACATGCATATTGTAAGCAAAGTGCTTAAGGTTGCAGTTTTAGATCTTCTGACTTTTGCTTTGTGACAAATCATTCGCTTATTGCACCAATTGTTGAATCCTTTATGCTATTCAACAGTATTTTTAAGAGCTATTCAACTGATACGCTGGAGATATTCAACGAATAAACAGTTAAAGAGAAAAGTCTTGCGACTCAAAAGGTTAAGTGAAGGTAACGAGAAAGTTTTAAACAAGACGTCAAATAAACATTTTAAAATTAGAAGTACCACGAAATGACACCTAAACATTTGGTAACTGTTAAAACGCCACTAAGCAAAGATATTATAATGAAAAAAGTCGAAGAAAAAATAAATGTGCCAGAGTTATACAAAATTTCTGTTCATGA
The DNA here is from genome assembly GCA_027575285.2 of Zoanthus pulchellus. Taxonomy (NCBI): domain Eukaryota; kingdom Metazoa; phylum Cnidaria; class Anthozoa; order Zoantharia; family Zoanthidae; genus Zoanthus; species Zoanthus pulchellus. Next base: position 7,231 of record JAOBRB020164452.1, read on the forward strand.
AGTATATCTACCTTTTCTAAGTATTCTACTCTCTGCATCAAAAGTCTGTTTTCCGTTCTCTGTCGGCGAATTTCTTCATTATCTTCAGCTTCTTTATGCTTGACTCGTGTGTATTCTTTTTCTAATCTAAAATCAACGCAAGTTAAGTTTGACAAGAGCTACTTGTTCCCCTTGAAAAAGTTTTTAAATTTAATATCACACGCAGAATATCCCATTTCAATATATGATCCTAATGAAACAACATGAAATAACTATAAACTTATATCATAGCGATGAACTGTGGAAACATGGCTCTGTTTGATAGTTATGCCATTCTGCAATAATCCCTAAAAGCCGATGTTGTTGATGATGATGATTATAATAACAATAATAATAAAATTTATTAACAATATTAAGAACACAATCAGTATATACAACACAAACTGAATAAATAGCGAACAAAAGAATAACTTCATTTGTAGCTAATCACCTCCGAGTTAGCCAATCAGCGTGCGCGAAAAGTACTATTCATTGTGCGGTATATACTAAAACCAATCAGAGGGACAGAATCGAATCAAACATGTTGACAGTTATCTGGTTTAATGATAACGTTATTCATAGATAATATTTTGGACGAATGGGCTTCCTGTGGCACAAGATAACACCGTGAGCAAAGTCGATTTCGTGGGCTAGCAAGCTAGCTAGCAATTTCGGTTTTTGCACCTGTACTATAATATATGTAATCAGCGGCTGTCTTCGTTTCTTGCTGTCTCCAGGCGAAGATGAGTTTGCAAAGTTTATCATGTAGAATGTGACTTTATTTACTCGAGGAAGTATTCATCAAGGTCGCTTTAGCAACATTTCTAGAGGAAAAAGTGTGCTCTTATGAGTCAGTTTAATTTTCTTATGTGCAAATTTGTGATATATTTCGACGTGGACAACAGAGGCTGTGGATCGTGTTTTAATCGAAGGAGATTTCATGTTCTTGAAAGCAGAGACGATTTCTCTGAATTATCTGCCAGTTCGAGTCCTTTGGTCTACGATGAAACAGAAAAGATCGCCCGACGTGGTAAGTTTCTTTCTCGATAGTTTCTTTTATTGCCAAGCTAATTTCATGTTTATAAACATTTGAATTGTTCTTGTAAATAACTTATATTTATTCTATGGATACTGATGAAATACCAGGATTTCTCCTTTTGCTAAAAAATCATATCTTCACCGCGCGCAGTGAAGATACTATTTTTATTTTTCACGTGTGAGAATATTGGTGTTGCCATGTTTACAAACATAATTACTGTTTCGAAGCTATTTCGAAAATGAATAAAAAAAGTTGTCTTTTATGTGGAGATTTTATCAGTATCTATATAATAAACAGAACATTACATGGCCGCTTGGGGATAAGAATTTTATCATCTCGTGTTGAAGTATCTCGAAGATAAAATTCGTATCCCCAAGCGGCCAAGAAATATAATCTACATATATTCGTTCTAACACTAATTTCACGTTTTGTGTATGTCCGGTCCGTTTTTGATTTGATTTAGTTTACTACTTTTGAACTGAACTTTTACTTGAAAAAAATAAATAAGTGATCCATGCGGTAGGATTGGCTATAAACGACTCTTCCATAATTTTATCCATACAAAAACATTTTTGCAATTCGGATATCGCAGCACTTCGTGCACTTTCGATACAAACCGCTAGTTTATTTATTTACTAAGTAATTAGTTATTTAATAATTTCTGAGAGCCTTCTAGTAGAGAAAAGATTACAGATGGAAATAGTAATGCTTACCGTTTTCAGATAGTATCAGAGAATTGTGTCGATAATTTAATTTGTACATCTTGTTATGGCCGATTGGTACGTTATACTAAAACAGTTTGTCCTCATGGACTACAAACCTAAAGACAGATCTCCTTGTACTCACTTTTTCAGCTTTTTAGTACCTATTTTGACCCTAGATGCAGCCTGGATGAGTGCATCCATGTCTTTTTCATGGCGCTCTGGCATGTCTTTCTGAAAGTACTAAGAAGAAAAAAGAGGTAACAGTTACGATAGCAATCATGTTAATGGTGGTGGTGGTGTGAATGTTGGTGTTGATGCTGATGGTGGCAGTGTTGGTGATAGCGTTGATGATGGTGGTGATGTTTTATTTGTGTTTTGTTAGTGTTGAGTTGGCGTAAGTAGTGTTGATGTTGGTGGTGGCGGTGTTGGTGATAGCATTGATGTTTGTGGTAATGTTTTGTTAGAGTAGAATGTGTCATTGGTGTTGATGTTGGTGGTGCTATTGATGCTGGTGGTGGCGGTGTTGATGATAGTATTGATGTTCGTGGTGATGTTTTGTTAGTGTAGATGGTGTCAGTGGTTTTGAGCATGGATGTTAAAGTTGAAGTAAAGAGTATTGATGTTGGTGGTGGCGGTGTTGGTGATAGCATTGATGTTAGTGGTGATGTTTTGTTGGTGTAGGTGATGTCAGTGGAGTTGAGCTTGGGTCTTAAAGTTGGTGGTGTTGTTGATGTTGTTAGTGCTATTGATGCTGGTGGTGGCGGTGTTGATGATAGCATTGATGTTGGTGGTGATGTTTTGTTGGTGTAGGTGATGTCAGTGGTGTTGAGCTTGGGTCTTAAAGTTGGTGCAAGTGGTGTTGATGTTGTTGGTGCTATTGATGCTGGTGATGGCGGTGTTGATGATAGTATTGATGTTGGTGGTGATGTTTTGTTAGTGTAGATGGTGTCAATTGTTTTGAGCATGGATGTTAAAGTAAGTGTAAAGAGTATTGATGTTGGTGGTGGCGGTGGCGGTGTTGGTGATAGCACTGATGTTGGTGATGATGTTTTGTTGGTGCTGGTGGTGCCAAAGGTGTTGAGCTTGGATGTTAAAGTTGGTGCAAGTGGTGTTGATGTTGTTGGTGCTATTGATGCTGGTGGTGGCGGTGTTGATGATAGCATTGATGTTGGTGGTGATGTTTTGTTGGTGTAGGTGGTGTCAGTGGTGTTGAGCTTGGGTGTAAAAGTTGGTGTAAGTGGTGTTGATGTTGTTGGTGGGGGTGCTGGTGGTAATAGTATTTAATAAATACAGTATTTACATAGGACTTATTCATATGTGCACCAACAATTCATGCAATTATAGTTTTCACAAAAACACCTGTAATTTGATGGGGTTATAATAAGCACTGAGATTGCGATTGCACAATATTACAAACTTCTGCACGGAATTACATATTTTTACACAAAATTATAAGTAATTGCACTGTTCTTGTCCATTCAGAATCAACTAGTTTTTTATGTATATAATTGAAAAAGTATTTAATATACATAAAAACTCTCCACAATCTGATTGGTTGAGAGACCACATTAAAAAAACATGACAATTATAAATCAAAGCAGTACAACCACACTAGGTTTCGAACAATTAAAATGGTAGCTAGGTTCGTGGAAGGCACTGACGACCTCCTTAAAAACTTAAAAGAGAGTCAACAATGAAGTTACCATTTGATTACCAGTATTGACTAAAGATTAAAAGTCCAAATTACCAGTATTGACTAAAGATTGAAAGTCCAAATCACCAGTATTGACTAAATTCCAAATGAGTCAATGATTCAAAATCTTTAACCTGAGAAAAAAGACACTAGTAATCCTAAACCTACGTAGCCCTAAAACTAACCCTAGCCTTGAATCTAATCCTAACCGCTTCGGGAAAAACCAGCTAACATGACTGATGACTCATCTGACAGTGACTAATTTATCCTGATATATAATATGCTGAAACAAACACTAAAATACATCAAATACAACATGCGTATATTCTGAAAAATAGAAAAATATCATTCCACTGTTACACAACTGAACCTTTAGGAGTCCTTCCATATCTAACTGTAAAATATCATCCTTGCCCAGTGTAAGTAGTGCAATGATTATCCGCAACAAACCTTCCCTTCCCTACAAGATAACAAAACAACGTCAAAATAAAATTGAACACATTGCTCAATCGATCTGCTATTTAACAATTAGATTACGACTGGACTACGAGTCAACGGGCCACGAGGCTGAAGGCCAAGTAAGCTGTTCAAACTTGTATAGTTTACAAGACCGAGAGGTCTAATTGTTTTCATATAAACATACAGTGCATCCTCAATTATCCGAACGCAAAAATGGGGTTATTAATTTGTGGATTCGAGGATATAGCAAAACGGGGCTCACTACTGTTTTGATCCGCCATCTTTTCTCTAGACATAGGCTATCACAAATAGACTTCTAGTAGAGTAGCCAAACAGAATACAGGATGCGTGTTAGACCGTTAGTAGGTTTATACTAATAGAATATAGCCCTCTAGTAGAGTAGCCAAACAGAATACAGGATGCGTGTTAGACCGTTAAAGACCGTTAAAAACTGTTAAAAGACTGTTAAAAAATATTTTAACAGAAAAACTAGAAGGACCCTGTCCTAGGTTAAGGAATTCTTATGAACCAATCAGAGCGAGTGAGAACACTCAACGTTTATAATACAATTGCATAACTAAAAAGAACGAGGTTTGCCATATGTTTCGTATATTTTGATCATTCTTCAGCATTTAACTGAAAAACAATATGTATAATTAATTTATGTATAATTTATGATCAGTACTAAGATCGCACTAGTTCTTGTTCTTATTCACCTTTAAGAAAACAAAAACCTTTTTTATAGAGTCTTGCTCACTTGAGCAACACTGGTATTACAAAATTAAGGTGAAGAATTCCTTTATTATTTAAACGTTTTGGCTGTTTGTGGCTCTTTTTTACAGGTGAGTCAACAAAATATCTTCCGTAATGATAAGCTCTTTATTCTATTTCTTTAAATGTTGAAACGAGGTTGAAAGAAGGCGGCAATGTTTGGAAAGCCATGTAATATGTTCTAGTAAGCAAAAAACAATAAAATAAAACAGCAAACGAAACCAAGCTGAAGGCGGGAAGAAAAGAAAATCATTGCACTTTATTTATGGTAAATAGACATTTCTTTTAAATTGTACTGAATTCAATTCTGTTGGTTGTTTGTAATGTGTAACAGACACAAGCACGTTTACTGAAAAGGACATATTTACCTCTGAAATGAATATGTCCATTACTCTAAAGGACGCATTTAGCGGAAGTACAGCCGCAAACAAGGTGAGAAACCAGGACGAAGCATACATTGCTGTGTGAAAACCCTGTGATAAAACAATGCGGCTAGCAATTAACACTGGCTACATTTATAATATCACAGTTGATAACACAATGAGAGAATTAAGAATGAACCTGGATAAAAAAGGGGATTTTAAGCTCAAAGATTGTCCATTCAGCACGAAGAAAACTCTTTCGTGTGATCAACATTGGACCAAGCGTGTACTTTTCACAACCTATTCAAGTGGGGTTTACGCATAAATGTATATCATTGCGTTCGACGTTAGGAGAACGCAATTGTGCAGGCGGAAAAAATCTCGATTTTGTGATTGATCCAAATCGACGCCATATTGGATTTCTCCGAGGCGGTCTGAGTTCCATTCCTGAGCAGGCGGAAAAAATCTCGATTTTGTGGTTGATCCAAATCGACGCCATCTTGGATTT
>JAOBRB020164561.1:0-12784 GCA_027575285.2 Zoanthus pulchellus
TACGAAAGGTTTACACGACAAAAATATCGGGTCCGTACCAACTTTTTTGGGGGTCCGGACCAGGTTTTCTCTGTAGTCTAAATGGGGCTGAAAAAACATCGAGCAAATTAAAAAATTTCATAAACTAAAATAATATTGAAATATAACTCTAACCTCTGTTTTCTTAAACATATCAAATGATATAGTTAATAGGATTCAAACTTAAATTTTGATCTAAATTTTTGAGACCTATATGACGTCACATGAAAACGAGAAATAGCTCACTCGTCCTACGGCCTCATTATATGCGCTAAGGTACTATAAGAGAGTACTCTTATTTTGCAGTACTCGGGGAAAGCAGTCAAAACTCAACCAAATCAGCTAAAACTCAACTAGAGATTAAAGGAAGGCTTCAACAACCCACTGAGTAAGTTCCACAGTATTTTATTTTGCAAAAATTTAAAAGTAGAAATTAGTGTTAATGAGTAACATATATTCATTTAAATTTAAATTGCGACCACGACCGTCGCTAGCAAAGGGACAAAGACAGAGGGGGAGGGGGGGGGGAGGCAAGAATCTGTACTTTAATCAAAGAAAGACGGTATTTTTAGTCATCTTATCTGTGCCATCTTAGAATTTCAAAGAACTTGCCCCCCATCCTCCTCCACTGAAAAAGTCCTCGCGCAGGCCATAAAGACACGCGCGTACGCCATTTTGAAAATCAACTTATAAATTCAATATTTTATACAAGTTCAGTTTAAAATATACATTATTTTTATGTTCTGTGTCCATGTGAAATCGGAAGACATATCGGAAATTCAGTGCAAAGTTAAAAATATTTTACAACTTTTACTTAGATATAAAATCTTGATTTTTAAAAGGCTAGTTTAGATGCGTAAGGATGCGTTTTAATTACCTCAGAAAGAAAAACTGATAGGTTATATTAAATTTACATTTTTTCAATTCCAGAAATGTTGTTATGCATTTCCAGTCAATGTTATACATTATTCGTGCGAATTTTAGTTCAAATGTAATTTGTTTTTCATTTACACTGGTTCATGATTCTATTTTTTAGTTAGTGTTTTTAAGATTAAAAGAAAAAGTGAATAGATATGAATATATATATCTATCGATATTTTTTCCAACAGAGGCAAAAAATTTAAGCTTAACCAAGAAGAAGACATAAAACTGACGTATCAATGCCAATGGTAACTTTCACTCAAGGACGGGCACAAGATAAGCACTTTTATCGGCAAAATCATGTAAGCTATTGCAATTTTTTGTTATAGACTCTTGATCTGGTAAGGTTAAAAAAAATGAAATTAACAACAACGAAAAAAAATAACAAAATATATATCTTAACTATCAAACTATATATGACTTTTTTATGCGCATTATAATTTATATTTTAATTGCAATTTGTTTTTCATTTATACTGGATCGTGATTCTATTTTTTAGTTCGCGTTTCACTTAAAAGAAAAAGTGTTTAGACGTAATATAAGTACTGTATTTGCTTTTTTCTCCTAAGCTAAAAACTGAGCTAAACATAGAAGAAGGCCGATAAAACTGCCGTATATATCGATAAAAACTTTCACTATTGACATTTACAATTAGCGCCGGCAGGCACAAATTAAGCAGTTTTATCGGCAAAATCACGTAAGCTAATTTAATATTTTTATAGGCTCTTGATCTTGTAAAGTTAAAAAAAGAGGAAAAATATATAAATAAGAAAACAAATATCTTACTTATCAAACTATGACTATTTAAGAGAGAAACGTTAACATATGAAAACATTATATTTAAATCTATAACATAGATCTTGTTTGCTGTAATATATAATGTATACGGACACAAGTTTGTTTTTTTATCATTTCCATGCAAAAGCTTGTAATTTATCATCGCCAAGAGAGGGTACGTGGGTGCACGTGTAGTATCGCCATTTCCTTTGAAAACAAATTAAAGAGATGGGAAGTTATAAAATCATTTGCGTTTGACACTTGCTAACACTTTCCCACTTACAACATCAAGTATATACGGTGTTTTTAGAAATTTAATGACGTCAGAATAAACGATTGATCTCAAAGACTATCCTTTTTTTGTTTCTGTATGATCAACGGAAGGCGTTTATCAGAGCATCTTAAAGATAGCTCTTGACACAAAGAACTTCTGTACAAGCATTCAGCAGAGAACTATACTTTAAGGCTATCTCCCATGGCCACCGATACAGCATGCATGTGGCCATGGAAGCTTGGTTGGTGTAAGCCAGAACATACCACAGGCTCTGGTCAAACCGTGGAGTAGAGTTTGGGTGGTTTTTGCTTTAAAAGTTTGTCTTTAGTGTTTTTGAGCTACCTAGGTCCGCATTGCCTGTGGTATGTTTTGGCATATACCAACCAAGCTCCCATATGCATGCGGTGCATAAAACAGTTCTCTGAACTCGCCCTTGTAGCTTCATTGCTTGTGGCTGAAAAGCTATACCATATGATTACCAGTCAGACGCTCTACCCACTTAGTTATACAGGGACTCACGTAGGGAACGGGCCAGGTCTAATGGATATAACAGTGGATATAACAACAACAACAACATCAACTTTATTTTTTCATATGTATATATATATACTATTTGCATTATGCATTGCTCACTGCTCGCCGTGTGAGCACTCTGGTGACCCCACAATGCAATCCTATCTATACAATGTGTAACCGTACATCCTGTGCCCAAGTTCAGGAGCTGCCACAAAGCCATTATGGTGGTAACCGGGAGGGCACATTGTATATTTATGTATATTATGCTCAAGCTTTTGCTTTTGCGCACTCTAAGGATTGGGTGGAGAGTTTCCTAGTGAAACGTTCACTATTTGCATTATATATATGCATTGCTCACTGCTCGCCGTTTGAGCACTCCGGTGACCCCACAATGCAATCCTACAATGTGTAACCGTACATCCTGTGCCCAAGTTCAGGAACTGCCATAAAGCCATTATGGTAGTAAACGGGAGGGCACATTGTATATTTATGTATATGTATATTTATATTGTTTCATATAGAGCACTATTACTTTATTTTTGCTTAGTTGGCTTTTAACGGTAGGTAATAAACGGCATAGTTTCATAGTGAAGGAGATGCCCTGGGCCTTAATAAACCGTAAGGCTTTCTAGTTAGACGCCACTCGCCAGGCTAATACGGCTTTCTTAGGTGATTTTTGTAACCCTCACTTAAAAACAAAAAAAAAACACTTTGAAAAGTTACACTAGTAAAAATAAAATGAAAATCATTAAATCGATATTTATGTGAATGAATAAAGAAATAAAGAAATAAAGAAATAAAGAAATAAAGAAATAAAGAAATAAAGAAATAATACACATGTCTGATCAGTTATTGAGAAATATGTTTATGGGATTTAGCGAGTGTTTTTTTATCTTAAGATTTAAAAATTGTTTTGAAAAGTTTTGGATATATGAACTGCTTAACTGCAGGCTCAATATGAATACATCCATCTGTTAAAAAATGTCATAATTTGGCTTTTGTCAGTAAGTACTGCGATAGGTTCGATTCTTCAACGGTGGGTAATTATATTTAACTCTGAATTTACCTCTGAAAACTTACAGCTCATGAGCAACACTGCTCGGACTGCTCAGTTAAAAGGTAAAAAATAAAACCATGCGATAATCGGATCTATTCGGGACAAATATTACAACCACGAAAAACAACTGACTTAGAAGTACTCTAATTAAAAACAATTGTACGTTATTTTACTGCTTAGATTTGCCAATTCCAAGTTTTTGTGCGGTAATATAACAAAATGTTCAAAGTTCTCGGCCCGATTCCTCAACCTCAGGACCCTTCTTATAAAGCATGTTTTTTAATTTTAGCCAAGTTTAGTCCTTAAGTTTTTATAAAAAAGGTTTATAAAGTAAAAACAATTGTTTGATACAAACTCAAACTTAAACGTGCGCGTCATATCCGTTCAAATGAGCTGATATTCATATCTTTGTGTCTTTGTCCTCGACAAATAGTAACAAACGTTGTAGCCGGAGCTCAACTATTTAGTTTTGCGAAGGGAAGTTTTAAAGACAGGGATTTTGTTGCTGGTAGGAATTTTAGTTTTTCGGCTTAACACTTTTTTTGTTGGTGCAGTAAATAAGAGACATAAATGAATGGAAGTTTACCGATGCCTAATATAAAAAATGACGAAGTTGAATTTTTTTTGTGCGAATTCAACAAAATGTGGCTGACTGATCAACCAATACTATGGTAAACTATGAAAAATTTGCTTTCTTCTCCGATTACATTAAACTTGTATTAAACAAACTGGCAAAGCCTCCGGACTTTGTTGAGAAAACAGTGTGACCAAAACTTACAGTGATCAATGTTCTAGCTTGATGAACCGAAAGCTCGAATTTAAAAGTTCGTATGTACTATATAAACGAAAGACAAAACACGAATATCGTTTTTTGGACCGAGGCTAAATATTTCTATTTTCAAATTGACTTTAGACTGAAAATATTTGTTCGAAATATTTTGGTTTAGTTTGGAAATATCGGTGAAATGGAATTTCTTTGTTTTTCTTCATTTCCCAGTTTGGAAACAAGTGACTATGTCTTAAAAGTAATAGATCTGTAGATGGTTTGGCAAAATATTTTACAAAACCTGACCTACAGCATTATTCTTAAAATAATAAAATTGAAGTTATATTCTTAAATCCCTGAAATTGTGTCCAATAAATATTGTAATAATGTATATTCTTATAAAAATGGACATGGTTGGCGCAGTTGGTAAGATCCCGGCACTTTCTCGAGATTTGAATATTTGTGTGGCCTTCTTTTCCGCCTAAGCCAACTCAGCTTTCCATCCTCCCGGGGTATGTAAATGAGTACCAGCGTGTGCTGGGAGCAAACCTGCAATCGATTAGTGTCCCGTCCAGGGGGAATCATTATTATAGAAACTGGAGATAAGCAGGCTCGAAAGGATTTAGCTTTAGCTAGCTTAAAAAAACGCATGCTGCTGCAGTATATCGATCTTTATAAAATCTACCAGTACGTATTATGCACTGTTGGCTTCCATGCAGTAGGGTTGAATCAAGGAAATACCAATGAGGTGGAATTTTTATAAAGATGAAAAAAAATAATTTTTTTTTGGTTTTTAGAACAGAATCAGCTGTGTGTTTATTCACAAGTAATTGCTTGGTGATTTAGCCAAAAATCCATTGCATCAAGGCCTGCACTAAGGGTACGCTGAAGAAGAAAATTTATCGCTTTGAAACGTTTTCACAGAAAAAGGTTCCTGTCTCAAACAAAAAAAACAAAACAAAAACAAGCAAGATACCAGAAAAAGGCCATGCAAAAAAAAAATTCTTATTTCTTTGCCATTTTATGTATGAAAGACGCAGTGTTTATGTGAATTTGATGTAAGTTAAAAAAAAATCTATTTTACATTTCATTTGCGATAACCTTTTTGCATTCAAATTATAGCCAATTTGACTGAAATGAAACAAAGTGACAGTTAACTGACATGTTTTAACCGGTTAGCGACTTGTGATTGAAAGGAAAGAAAAAAAAACCGAGTTCCGGATAGATGCTACGTGATCAAACATTTGGGCATTGTGCTTATGTGTTAATCATTGTGTTCTTACAAGTTGAAAACATTTTCACCATCTGCATGTATTGCATCACAAGCATTCAGAGTGTTATGAGAACAACGAGGCTAAGATTGGCCGAAAATTAAGAACAACAGAAAAACAAGCTGAGGTTGAGGGCTGAAATAAAGAGAAAAAGTTTGAGTGCTTGATCATATGAAGTCGATTTGAGCAGCTACAGAATATGCGTGCCTAGCTAGGGTTTGAGTCAAAATACTCTCTTTTTTTTCTAATTAATAAGAACAACTTCAGTATAAGAACAATGAGGCTCAGATTGGCCAAATATTAAGAATAATTTAAGAACAAGCTCAGGCTTGAAAACCTGGTTCTGACTGAAAGTTTATTGAATGTTGTAATTTACTTTCGCAATGAGTACAGTTAAACACATGCAGAAGCGCACCGTTTCTTATTTAGATATAAATTCTACTATTCATTCAAATGATAAACTATTCATGTAATAGAGAGATCTCAAAAGACGATTTACGCTTTTTTCAATGTCTTGTTTTTTTCACACCATTTGAAAAGAAAGAAGATCAAATCAAAAACAAAGAAGGAAAAAGCTAAAAACAATAAGATACGGTAAAATGTACTGCTTCTTATAACAAACCGTGTATAGTGTTATTGACTTGCGTTTCGTAATGTATTTCTATTTAGATTTTATGAATTAAGAATTAAACTTTATAGCATCGTCGGGTGCATAAACATTTTCTTCATAAAGACATCGTTTTCAAAACGTCGATGAACATCCGTGACTGCCTATTTTTTTGTATCTTTTTGTGCACTATGGCCGATCTTTAACAAGAGACCTGTAAGATTATTCAATATTAATACATTGTATAAACACTCACAAAAACTAATCCTTTCTCACATGGAAACTCAAAGTCAAAGCTTTTAGTTCCCCCCCGCATACTTCAAATCTAAAAGTAACAATTTGTTCTTTTCTGACAGCTGCGCCTGTCTTTACGTCATATCTGTTATGCACGGTTAGTTCTATAAGAACAACGCGGGCAACGGCGACGCTCTAAAGTAAATGGGCAAAATTTAATATAAGAACAATTCAAAAACAATCTCAGGCTGAGGCTCTCAATATCTATGAAAAAATTTTACGTAGAGCTTCACTAAAACTCATAAATTAACTTAGCAACAATATAAAACACAAGAGGTCTTAAGGCCAGTGTTTCACTAGTTTCATTTTAAAAAAATTAAAAAAGAAAGGCGCATCGTTTTCACAATATCTTGATTGTATCTGTTATGTCAATTTCTTTAATTTCATCAGTTTCTAGAAATAACAAAATTAAGAACAATTTTAGACTTAAAACATAAAAAATTAACTATTAAAAACCATCAGCCACGAGGAAATTTACTGTTTTGTCTAAAAAGCGTGTAAATCAGTTTTTCTACCTTGTGTATCAGTTCACTAAATGTTTAAAACAAATTTAATTGCTAGCCCCGTCTGACCAGATTGTTCTCCAAATGTTAGTAAGTTTCAATTTATGAGTTTTCCATTTCCTTAAATGGCGAGAAACGAATAGTTTTCCTGTCGTTACTTGACCATTAAACTTATAATGCTTAATTTTAATACAACGGCTAACTTATGTTTACTTCGGGTGATTTTGGATTTCCGTTTGTGAGCCAGTGAACATAGTACAAAAACTCTACATGTCTCGTAATGCACATCATTTCTGTCGAAGATCGATTTTCTGCATGTAAAATTGTATCAAATCTTTTGAATAAACTGATATTCGCTTTCACATATCTAAAGTTTGGTCGCCTCTGTTAAAACGGTTACAAAGTTGATTAACAAAGAGGCAATAGAAAAAAGCATCGAGTATTCCACTTGAGAACAGTGGCAAAATCTTTACAAATTTTAAAACGAACGGCCAGTAGACTTCGTATATTAACTGCCGTTACAGAATGACCCTTGACGTAAGTAGGCAACTTGCAACGTAGGAATAATGAGAAATCAGAAACATCAATTTTATATAAGTCGATGTTGAAACTAACAATGATAATTATTTGTATTTTGAGATCTCTCTATTTTATGTATACATTTGTCATTTGGAAAAATGTTATTGTGCCGGCTGTGTTTTACTGTATATGTGCTGATTGTATCCTTAAATTAGAAAGACAAAAGTTCGACAAAGTAAAACCAGAGACATTTTCAGCGCCTGCATGAGATTGCTCTTAAATTGTTCTAAATTTTCGGCCAATCTGTGCTCGAGCCTGGATGATCTGGTTAAGTTTTTCCGATAAAATATAGAATATTCGATATTATTTGTAACTGAGAATATCTAGTTTGACTCCCCTGAATCAAAACTGATCTAGAATAAAATGAACACAAATATAGTCAACACGAAAAATAAACTGAATACAGAATACCGAAAGTCCAGAAAACTTTCCAATAATACCCCCGAAATATCATCATTTTTTTTTCTTGAGGAAAATGATACCAAAAAAAAAAACTGAGAAAAAAAAGTTCAGTTTTAGATTATAACTCGGGTAGTTTTTGGCCAGAAAATAGCTTTTACAAACATCGGAACCTTAATAATTTTGTGAATTTTCCTTTACTCAAGAACTAAATTAAAATTAAGATAATCTTAATTTGAAAACCGAAACATTTTTGTCCTGTGTTCTCGAACAACTATATAGAAAACATTTTTTTGTGGATGGTAACAGATTTTGCTTTTGTGTGTGTATTGGATAATTGCACACGTGTGACACCAGCAATCAGATATAGTTAAGTTTTGCAAAGATTCTTATTCATTCTTTATCATTTTTTTAGATATTTTTGGTTAAGAAATAGAATGTGTGACATAAATAAATAGATATCTTTAAAGTTTTTAAACAGTTTTTTATTCATTATTTTAAATACTATATAATTAAAAAGATAAAAAAAGTAATAAAATCATTTTTAGACAATGTGATTGACCTTCTCCTTTTGAACCCAGTGAACAAAAGTTGACTTGTCAAATTAAAGAGTACGTTTACAAAGTATTCTCACTATGTTCTTTTCGGATTTAATTTTGCAACTTCTACACCTTAATTTCAGAACAGATTTTGTTAGAATTCAGTTATATTTTTGTCGCTTTTAAACAATGCGATTGACCTTTTCCTTTTGAACCCTGCACAAATTATAGAGTACGTTTTACATAGTATTTTCACTGTATTCTTTTCGGATTGTATCTGTTCTCATATTACAGCATATATGTATATATGACAGAAATGTTTTTGGCGACGAGAAGCAGTTCAATTTGTCATTTTGAAAAAGGCCTGTTTTAATTTAGTTAAAAATACTTAGTTTAAATTCAAAACATTTATAAATTTTACACATATATAGAAAACAAAAAGTTTTCTTTCTTTTCCTTTTGGTTTTTTGTTTTTAAAATGCTCTGAAAGTTTCACAAATTTCAATCTTGACTTCTTACATGAAACTGTATTGAAGAGTTTTTTGCATGTATAAAATCTTGTTCACCAAGACCATATTTTGCTTGAGGTGGAAGCAGCTTTTTTTTGTTTTTATAACTTTGTATTTTCTGCCAAATCAATGGATACAAATTTTCAGCACCCAATTTTCGACCTTTCTTTACTTCTTCCTGTTTGCTTTGTAAGAATAGAAGGAAATTAGATTCAAGAATGTGGGATAATGTAAACTATGGCGCACCTGAACTGTCTTTGAGCTGTTATCAAACGAGTGTCAATTCTTATTCATGTGAACACCTTTTGTAGTCCAAAAGCCAAAACTTAAGTGTTTAAGCTCTCGAGATATTGTTCCAAAGGAAATCGTTTAAGTAGAAAAAGCCACTTGAGTTGCTTATCTACAACCGTATTGTAGGTTTATATGGGTGATATTCCGTGATTCTTTTCTAACTGAAAATCTCTGTTCAAAATAGAAAACGAAGCGTCACCTATAGCTAATGACAAGTTCTCTGACATGTTCCGGTCGGAAACTAGATTAGATTTAGAAAGCACATGGCGGCCGTTTGGGAGAAATAAAAGTGTTCCTTAAACAATCAAGATGTTGCCGAAAAGCGTTTAAAAATAAAACTCTAAGTTCCGGTGATTTTATTTATAAATATAGTTTATGGTCATCTAGCTATATAAGTTTGATCTGAATATTTATACATGAGAACTTTCAACGAAAAACAAGAATTGCTATATTCACGTTGCTGAATTGAATTTGCAATGTAACCAAGAACAAACAACTTAGAAAACTCGGAAGGTTTTTTTAAAGGTCACCTCTAAACCAGGTTTTGTTTACGTGACCTAAAAACTGGCCACTAAAAATCTGCTCTTGAAGTGCTAATCTAAAAAAATACCTTTTTGTTCTGGTTTTATATGAACCAGGTTTAAGTAAAATTTCTGTGCAAAAATGCAGTTTATTTGTCTGTTTAGTTTGTTTTTGATCGCGGCTACGGGGAAGCCTCTTTACGTCACACCGGGGCACAACGCACAAGTTATTCAAGACTTGTTCACTTCTCTAAAGAAACTTACATGTTATTACCAGCACGCCTTTCGCAACATCAACCTGGATGCCCTATTTGGAGTTAAAATAGCACAAGGTAAGTTATTTCATTTCAACGAGGTTATTTTACTAGTTTATAACAAGTAATATAGATGAAACATTTTCAATACTGAGTTGTGAGTTGTTTCTGATCAGTTTCCCTTAACTTTGGTTGTTTTTAAATTTGTGATCGTTTCTCATGAGCAAACCTATGTGATAAACAAAACCGAAGCCACACTTTGCTTGTTATTGAAAAAATTTAAGCTATTTTTCATCGAATTTTAGCAGTTATTAACAAAACCATGAACGGGAAAAACTGCTAAAAGAACAAACACTTTCCAGTTTTGATGTTATACAAATAAATATTGTTTCATTAAAAAAAAAAGGCTCTGAAAAGTGTTTTAAAACATAGAGAAGAAGTTTGTAGAAGAATAAAAATACTGTTTACTGATTTCTAATATCTTATTTCGTTCCAGAGATATTTAAGATTTTAACATATGCAAATTACGCAAGTTATGACGTAATATACTCAACCGATTTTTGATCAGATATAATAAACAAGAATATTTCAGTCAATCTGAAAAAAAACATGTTTAGTTTTTTACAGTAAGATTCCATTAGAATTGCTCTGCAATATGAATGTAAACAATCATAGCAAATTACTAGGTTCCCGATAACTCCACGATACTCCAAGGGTACTCTGATCTTTTCTGGCATGCTACATTGATATTTGGTAATTGTGCCTTATCTACATGATATCGATCCAGCTGCAAGTATATAAATACCGTAGGTTGATTTTGTGGCCTCGGTTAATATTTTTCAAGCTTAAAATTGCTAAATTATTGAAATCAAGGCTAGGCTGGACTGGAAAAGAGTGGGTTGCCATGGGAACAGAAATTGTTATAGCTGTCACTTCTGAAGATGTATGTTGCAGCATATGATCATGAATGTTTTACAACAAAAATTGTTTTTTGATTATGTTTGTTACCGCCGTTTGCTTTCTTTTTCTTTTAAAGCTGTATATAGGTATGTTGCACTTAAAACTACTAAGGGACCACATTCATTTTTTATGGGTAGGGGGGAGGGGGGAGAGGGGTTTCAGGGGGCCGAGGGGCATCCAAAAATATTAAGTTTAAAATTAAAGGGTGGTCATCTCAAAAATATATAAGCAAAAAGGAGGGGCCATTCCAGGAAATAAGCGTTGCCGAGCAAAAATTATTTTTTAATTTTGACGAAATCTCAAATTCTGCTTTAAAAACAACTAAAACTATCAAGAAAGCGGTAAATCGGTAAACCTTAAAAGCCTCTGTACTGTCAGAGGCATATGTGTGCCTGTAAGCCAGGTACTAAAAGCACTGCATGGTATATATTTTTTTACTTGACAATTAGAAATAACATTAACTATGATGATACTCCTGAGTTATGTTGTAAATTGAAATGTAAAAAAATTACTTTCCCTTACAGAAAATTAGGCCTGTACCCAGTTTGAGCCCAATCGAGCCCCTTGCCTCAAAAAAAAATTGAAATTTTTTTTTTAAGAAAACGAAATAATTGTGCTAGTTTACAGAAAGCAGAATCAATGGTAATCTAAGCTGAGAATGGAAATGTTTTTTACAAGCCTACGAGCTATGCAGCATATTTCAGTGACAAAGCCACTTTGAGTTGTTTGGCTTATAATATCTAAATCTGGCTAAGAAGTTTAATTGCTGACATTGAGATCTACAGTCCGTGCATGATTCACATTCAAAATTGTCTTGTACATCTGGAATATTTGTACCGATTTTTTAAATTTGGTGCATTATCAGCGATTCTAAGGATAAGAATTTAAAAAATGGCGTTTTCAGTAGACTTAGTGATTCATGTAATAATAACTAAAATTCAAAAGAGCGCAAACAATGAAAATATTTGCAAGTGTAACTCCGCCTCTGTCCAATATTGAGGCTTCATGTTAACTATTAGTACAGAGGTGCTATCCATGCTTAAGTTCATCTTCAATCACAGTGCCAAATAGAGTGGCTTCAAGTTAGGTTAGCGACTTACACGTTTGTGTTTTGTGGTATCTATACTTGAGTTAAAAAAATAAACTTGAGTTCATTTTAATAGCTATCTCAAAAGCACTGCTCTTTTATCATTAGATATATAAACCATTTACTAACCATGGTCGCACAGTCTGTATAAGAATATCTGCTTCGGTCTTTTCCTTTGAATCTCACTTCCGTTGGTCCGTACTGTTAAGACCTTGGTCCAATATTTTCCCATAAAGACTTTACCTTCGCGATCTTTTTTAAAATAACTTTATAATGTTTCAAAATCCTTGCTTTAACTACAAATTCGTATAATATCTCTTGAATTTAGAGATGTGCATATGAAACCAATATTTTCTAGTAAGCAATAATGAAATTAACTTAACAGTTTACTGATACCATATGAGTGCTGATAACTTAACGTTTTTTGCAGGAATTTTGAAGAAGACTTTAAGAGAGATGCGGACGGGTTATATTTCAACCGATCTGGACACGCAACCTAAACTTGAACAGTTAGAATCCAGCTTTACAGTAATCGTAAATAAAACATTACCATACATAAAATCGACAGCAAAAATGTATTATGACATTGTTGGGTTTGTTCTTTCCCAACCGTGGACAATTGTAAAGCCAAGGCGAGAACT
>JAOBRB020164657.1:0-12779 GCA_027575285.2 Zoanthus pulchellus
TAAATAAAATTTAGAACATAATTATGAATCCAAGCATTATGTAGCCCGAGTAAACGCGTGTACACGCGTCTAGTTACATTAAGGACCAAATGTTATTACATTTAGGACTTTATTACAATTAAGACCAAATGTTATTGAAAACATTTAGTCCTTCTATACATATGTACAAAGCTGCCTTAATTAGAAATGTATAAAATCTCTACATAAATAGTCGCTGTACAAAATGCATCTGAATATGAACTTTCAGTGAATGAAGATTCAAAATAGCCGCTGAAAATGTCAGAACTCAGGGTCACGAGTCAAATCAATTTTTAATTTCAGCTAGCCCGTAACGGGTCGAAAATTCATTTCACTAATGAAAACATGCAGAAAACTTCAGAAAACCTAAATATAAACTGAAATAATAATATACAACTCGACTTAAAAGTTAGTACTTTGCGACTGGCAAATTATTGACACTTCTTTCACTTGTAAAATGTATTTCGCCTCTGTGATAGGTTCAAAATAAAGAATTGCACTCATACAACACAGAACAATCAAGGACTTAAGAGTTAAGGGTTTAAACTTTGCTTGCTGCTTCAATGTTTTTTTAAAGAAACATAAAGTCCATTAAATCAAAACGTACCTGCCACAGAACAATCCCGTTTCCTTGCGGATTTTTTATAATACTCCCAAATTAATCCTAATATTCCTGCAACTAGGAGCAAAGTCGATATGCAAATCATTGTCACCAGAAAGTTCCTAGAACTGCTGTCAAACATTCCCGTAGACCTTTCGATTGATTCTGGTATCGGATTTTCCTGGTAAACAAAACACACATAAACTTAATAACGTTCGTAGTAACGATTCGACTAAACCAGTTTTCCGACATTTTAACTTGCCTAACCATTCTCTTTCAGATTTGATGGTTTTTGGCTTGTCTTTGGTTAGCGGCGACAACAATTGCCGCAAAACCAAAGAGATGCGACTCATTCACCGATTGGGTACACATAATCCCAATGGGATGAATGATTGCTTCACTTTTGCCTAATTTATTCATAATCGTATATTTCTCTTCGTGCGTTGTTTTTAATTTCCATGGCTATATAAACTCTACATTTTCTCTTTTTCTTCCATTACTCCGACGAAGGACTAACGTCCGAAACGTCAGTATTTCTTTTTTACGGTGTAGAATTTACATTTTTATTACGAACCTGAAGCCATACAACAAGCAATAATATCAGTATTGTTCTTTCTAAACATAAAGCTCTTCTTCCGTTTAATCTCTGCAAGCTTTGAAAGCAGTGTGATATAAAGCACATCTTCCATTTAAACGTCGCAAGCTTAAAAAAACAGTGATAAAATACACAATCTCTACATAAATAGTCGCTGTACAAAATGCATCTGGTACAATAAATGAATATGAACTTTCAGTGAATGAAGATTCAAAATAGCCGCTGAAAATGTCAGAACTCAGGGTCACAAGTCAAATCAATTTTTAATTTCAGCTAGCCCGTAACGGGTCGAAAATGCTTACCAAGCCAAGTACAATCCAAAACCGGATACAACAGCAACGAAAGCCTGGCGTATAATGACACGAAAAACATACTGCGACTCAAACTGCAAAGGTGTCAATTTTTCCTAGTCTACGATTGGTGTTCTTTGTAAAACTCGACCCATGATTGGTCTGTTTATGAAGACGATCTGCTTTTTGTCATCTGCGGCCAATTTTGACAGAAACCTGTTGCATGTTACGGCAATGGTTACGGAAGTACTTATTTCGATAGCAATAGTGCGAGCTAGAAAACCTAGCCCGCGAAAAAACAGAAAACTCGCAGTTTAAGAAAACTGAAGGTAGCACAGCGGAACAGTAAAATACCGGCTTGTGGGAAGTAATTTCACTTTAGAAGGACGCTGGAAAAAAGGTTTCAGCTGGTGAAAGTGGGATTCGGAACAGACAAAGGACAAGGTTTACGTTGTGACTCTTCTGCAAATTGAAGCTTCTAACCTTTAATTACTCTAAGAATTACTAAATTATGAACTCTGCATGTTTGAATGATCTTTTGCTTACCTTGATCTCTTCAATATACTTGGCAATTTGTTGAGTAATTTTCATTTTGTTGGCTTTGATATATTCCTTTGAGCACTGGTGAAGTTTGACTGAATCTCCAGCTAGTACCACACCATAAGTAGACGAGTAATCGAAAACTTTCTGCGTATTCAACAATGGGTTGCTTAGGATTTTTGTCTTGCTCCCTGCTTCATACGCGTCTATTAATATTCCCTTTACTTTTTTGGCCATTAGGGCTTGGAACACCTCTTCAAATGTGACGTAATCCTCATCTTTGAATGAAGGTAAACAGTGATAGAATATAAAGCCCAAGAATGTTCTAAAGAATATTATGTAAAGAATCCTTATTAATTGAATGAATCCACGACATTTTAGCGGAAAAAGCTATCTTTAACTTGGGATTTCAGTTGTTCTCAGCGAGCTTGTTACATAGCCATTGGTGAATGATGGACGCTACATGTCAAGCTATTAGTATTACTAAATATTTTGTAACTAATATTGACTCTGACCTCTTAACTATTTTTCATTCTTTTATCCACTATCAGACAATATCGTAGCGAAAAAGTCAGTCAGTTTCAAAAAGTTTATAGCATCTGTGGTTCAAACTTAATTATAGAAAAATTAATACAGTTTGCTTAAGATTTTGTTGCAAAAAATTTTAGAATTGCAAAGTAAAATAGAACAAGTTGAAAACTTCATGCCGTTTTAAAGTCACTTATATTTCGTAAAATTAATACGAATGAATAAATGCACACTTAATGCAGCTCGCCAAAGAGCTTTTCAGTATCATAATAAAAACCTCCCTCTTCCCATTTAAGTATACCCAACTGGTAACAGGCAAACCAGCTGGCTATTTTTTACAACTGACCCTGTCCACATGTATCGGAAATTTGTGAATTCGCAATTTTTTTTAACAAATACGAATGATCGTTCACACATATCCGGAATTTTTGAAAAGGCTCACATGAGTGGAAATTTTTGTATCCGATACGTTTTCGGATACGTGTGAACGGTCGTATCGTGAAATTTTTGAAACGCAGACGTCAAATTATTGGTACTAGTCTCCGCACCAGGAGATAAACAACTGAAGCACAAATGAGCTGGCACCAGAGGAAATCACTAATTTTCCGGATACCACCGAACACGTGTGGACGGGTGAAAACGATTCGAATAAGCTGGGTGTGGACGCGGAAATGTCTGAACCGGCAAAAACAAAATTTATATAAAAAGGTTTCCGAATAGGCGTGGACAGTGCCTCATTCAGTGGTCTGAGTTTGGGAATCGAACCTGGGCTTTCCGCATTCAAACCCTAACTCTGAGCACTGCGCGCGTCAAGATACCACAAAAATCGAACAGATTTAGCTTTGCACACCTGGATTAACTTTTGCGTTCTTTCTTACAGCAAATCTATATTCCGGCGAGTCTTTTACGGCTCCAACCTGTTGCATTTAAGTTAAATTAGAATTAGTATAATTATTACTTTCGCCATTATAATATCATCATTAAATTGAAAAATACACTATTCTTGTCAAGACTGTAGCTTGGCAGTCGAAAGCTCTCAAATGAAGAATTTCAAACCAAAAACGTTTCATATGATTACGGTTTTACAAACGTGTTTTGAGTGTGTTTTTTATACACTTTACTTTAATTTATTCTAAAAAATAAACGATTAAAGAATTTATAAATTTGTAAAGCGAGTTTCAAACAAGATTTCTTACAAATTGATAAACACACATGATGGATTTCAATGATTCAAAATAAAGGCCATGTGTAAAGACACTGGAGGTTTTTCAGCGAGTTTGGCTGCATTCTCGTCCCCAGAGGAAAACATTTTTTTAGCCTTTGGAGTCTTTGTACGAATTATCCATTGCTGCATCTAAAGTTTTGTTTGTAACCATATAGCTATAATATTGGCTAACATAGGTAATCCAGGCAGGTATTTTTGTCCGTTATATTGTTATTGCTCACTTCGTTGGCAGAAATGATGAATAATGGATAAAAAAGGTGAATAATGAATAATCGAATTGAATTATTTCGCTGCCATCTCCGAGACCAAAAGGGTCATTACCGAGAGATAACCAGAGATACCTCGAGTGACCGGGATTACTTCCATATTACTTGAGTGTAAACAGGCTCT
This sequence comes from Zoanthus pulchellus, assembly GCA_027575285.2. Taxonomy (NCBI): domain Eukaryota; kingdom Metazoa; phylum Cnidaria; class Anthozoa; order Zoantharia; family Zoanthidae; genus Zoanthus; species Zoanthus pulchellus. The sequence goes on from JAOBRB020164657.1 coordinate 4,188, forward strand.
AATATTTTCATCCTCCCAATCGTCATTTGAAATATCATCATCATTAACACTTTGTCACTCTGGTAGTTATATCATTAATGCATGGCAGCTTCATGTATGAGAGTGTAGTTTCATTAATTTCTTGTGTTTGACAATGCAGCAACAAATCTCTCAGAGATAAAAAAAACCCAAATATTATGTTGTTACAATATATGCGGAAAAATCTGTTGATAATTCTGTATATTTTATCTCCTTACCGTAGCTCCGTACAATTTCACTTCGGTTGACAACGATTGGCTTACAATAGCTGTAGACACAATACCATTCAAAATTCCAAAGGTGACTAATCCTATTAGGATCCAGGCCACTATGAAACTTCTTGCGAGTATGGAGAGTGGGGCGCGGTCACCATAACTGTAATAATTCCGTGATAATTTGTGTTTTAGTAGACCATGGACAATTAAAATAAGTAATAATAAAGGCAGTATTTATATAGCGCTTATCAAATGTAAACAGGTTTTAACAGTTTAATTTGAGGGTCGTAGAAAGTGCGCTGAGCGGCTGGCTCACAAGTTATTGCGCAAATTGGAAGCCAATAATAAGTGCCCTAGACTTACGGTTTAACGTCCGTATCCGAGAATACGCGAGAGTATTAAGCAGGAAGTAAAAGATAACTTTTATTATCACAGTAAAAGAATCCATGTAGAAACTTGTAAGTGTATATGCATAACATTACAACACGAGCTTCTTCCGAACAAATGCTTCTGATGTCCCTCGTATACAAACCATCGTTATTCGTGTTTGTCAGTGTCATCAGCATCAAAACGCAGACAGACGCAGTAAACGTCTCTTACTGCTTCAGGTAGCACAATCTCACAATGAGTAATGTGTTTACTACAAAATTAATTTTGTATAATAATAGAGAAAAATCTGTGGTTTGATACGCATATTTTTTGTTTTTAAACTGCTGATCTTTTCTAACACAACTCACAAGTTCGTTGCTAGTGACATACGAAGAACACACTGTGTTCCGAATAGGAGCCAACTCACTTGGCTTGCAGCATTAATTGTTACAAAAAACATTCGTGATCCTCTTCTGTACTTACATCATAGTAGAGTTTTAAACTCACTAAAGAATCATATCTTAAAAGTCTGTTTGGATCAGCTGATTACTTTAAAGGCAGAAGATAATTAATACCACATTGTATGTAAACAATATTCTACAAAAATTAACTAATAATGTTATACCATATTACTCATTCAAAACCCGGAGCAATAATTCGCTAAACAAACCAATCGATTATCTTGCCACATAGGACCAGCCGTTAGAAAACATATGGGAAATGCAAAAACTAACTCTTGTTTTTAAAATTCGTGCAAAGTTAAGAGTTCCGTAAGAAGGCCTTAATAAAAACTATTATAGTATTTTTCCCTACTCCGATGGAATAAAGTATTTCTTATAATACAAAGAAGTTCATACAAGTGACGGCGCCATGTGCGTGGCGGAAGGAACAAAAAAAATCGGTGGGTTCCTGCACTGATTTGAAACAGAAGACACAACTTTAATAGCAGAAGATATTTAATTGTAAATTTATTTTCTTATGTCTACTTTTGCTCAAAAGTAGAAACTTAATAAATGAAACAATTTTCGTTCCTAGATTTGTTACACTCGAACTCGGCTCGAGGTCAAATGAAAATTTCAAGGGAAAAACACGTGGCACTAGAATGTGTTGTGGGGGCCCACAAGGACTGCGAGATCGAAAAATAGATTCAGCTGAAAAATATATGATTTCCCCATTCGCTCGACAGCAAAAGAAGTTGGTTGTCTTTTCCTAGCGATTATGGTTACGGCAAGCGATCTTACTAAACCTTATGCCAAATAATATAGTAGACCCTAAGCCAAGCAATTATAGCTATAGAGACATTATGCCAAAATGATGGCATATTTGATATTTTATATTTTGTGTATTGGGCATCCTGCTGTGAACAGTAACTGTTTTGCTATTTTTTCAGCAGCATTATAGTTATGTCTATTCAGATATCTATCTATATAATTACATTGTTTCATATATAACACTATACTTTATTATTTTTGGTTAGTTAGCTTTTAACGGCAGGTAAATAAAGCATAGTTTCATAGTGAAGGAGATGTCCAGGTCCTGAATAAACTGTAAGGTTTTCTAACGTTTTTAGGTGACTTTTGTAGTCGTTACTCAAAACCAAAAGCACTTTGAAAATTAACCCTAGTAAAAATAAAATGAAAGTCATTAAATAAATAAATATTTAACAAATAATTAAATAAATAAATAAAAAATACACACAGCTGATCAGTTATTGAAAAATATGTTTATAGGATTATCCGAGTGTTTTTTTACTTTAAGATTCAAATTGTTTAAAAAGCAAGTGTGTTTTGACGTCATTTTCGTGAGCAAAGCTTTGTGGATAAACTTGATTGCAGACAAAAATTATCTTAAAGAATCTATTATTTTTTCTACTTTTTTTAAATACGTATAATATGCAGAATATTTTCTATCTACCAAGAATTTCTTCCAGAGGACTAATGTTATTAATTGAAATACATTTGGATTAGTTACTAACGACTAACCTAAGGTTGGTCGCACAAAACCAAACTTAAAATAGAAACACTCACCCAACAGTTGTCATGGAAATGACCGTCAACCATAACCCATTACCAGATCCTTTTAAAAAAGTCTTTGGAAACTGATCGGTGTTCTGATTTGTATCCTGGCATATTGAAAAAAACAATAATAAATGAATCTGGAGATAATAGGACCTTTTGGTATATATATATATATATCTGAGAAATTCTCACGGCCTCGTAAACATTTATTGCAGTCAACATAGAGTTAGAGCTACAAGTCTTTATACAAAAAAAAATTGAATTGTATTAATCATTGGAATGACTTTACAAGATAAAATCTCACCAGAGCCCACACTATTATCCCTGCGACTGTAGCCATGACAAAATTGAGTAGAATCATTGGCCACGAGGCAACTACAGCTTGAATTATTGTATCGGATGCACTGTAATCCTCATCACGTCTAACAATTAACGCCATACCTGGTGACTGTACCAGAGGTATATACCTACAAATTCAAACAGGGTACAATAATTGTTGTATCATGTAAATCTTACTACAAAAGTCGAGCAAAGAAAATTCTAGTAGGAAATCTCTTTCACTCAGTTTGACAGTCGAAAAGGATGGCCCGCATAATGAGAAAATGGAGTTAAATAAAAAAATATATTATGCTAAGCATTATTTTAAAGCGCAATAGAAAATTTTCAGATATCCGGTGAATGATACTGCGGGCTTGTAATGAACTTCTACCAAGGCCCCTCTCACATCAAATGTTGCTAAAGCTCAAGCAATCTAAATATAAGTAGTACTGATAAAAATATATTTTCTGTTTCATTCAACGGAAAGCTATTTTCAAAAAGACCATAATACTCTTTTCTTGTCCTTCCAAGATTTTGCGTAAAAATTATCCTTTTTTTAAATTGATCACAAGAGAAACCGTTAACAAAACTTGTGCAAAATTTTAGAAGGCCAAGCAAAGAGTATTATGGTATTTTTGGCAATGATTAATTTCGTTTTTACATTGGCTGTAGTGTCTTCTTAATGAGCAAAATCTGATTGTCAATTAAACTTGGAAACCAAAAACAATAATGCTTTTTAAAGCAAAATAGCCCTTCATTTTGTATGTTTACACTAAGAGTGACGTCTGTTACTTGCATTTCTAAAGCAAGATCCAACATTTTTTTTCAGTTCTATAGTTTATCTCAGTGCGTCGTGTGGTCCTTTGCAATCAAACGAATGCATTCTTATTTATTACATTGCAAGCCAAATTTCAATGGCTAGCAACCAAATCCTGCGCGCCGATTGGCTGAAAATCAGCCCAATAACCTACCATATACAGGACCGGGAAGTTATTGGACCGATTTCTTGCTAACAATTATTTTCGTTTACTAATTTAAACGTGACGCCATGTAATAAATATCTTTATAACATAGAGGGCAAAATTACTCGATGCTGATTGGCTCAAAAGGCAGGGCTTTTTTTCTTTAATTGAGGGCAAAATTACTAGGCGCTGATTGGTTGCTGCTTTGCGACACCGACAACGACAACGGCACCGACACCGACAACGACACCGACACCGACAACAACAACGACAACAACACCGACACCGACAACGACACCGACACCGACAACGACAACAACACCGACACCGACAACAACATCGACACCGACACCGACAACGACACCGACAACGACAACGACACCGCCACCGACGACACCGCCACCGACAACGACAACGGCAACGGCAAAGGCAACGGCAACGTTAACGACAACGACACCGACAACGACACCGACACCGACGATTGGTTTAGAAGAAAGCGCGCGAAGAATTTTGCCCTCTATGTCATAAACATGTAATCTCATTCTTCCTCGTAAATTTAAGTATTAATTTCACTTCAGTAGCATTATAGGCCGAACTTGCAATATAGAAAAATTGGGCCCGGGAACCCTCACGCTAACCCACTATACTAATCATGAAACTGCTACGTTGCCAGTGTGCATGGTGGTCCCTGATAGTGTAGTGGTTAGCACGCCCGACTAGTGATCAGTGAGACGTGGGTTCGATTCCCACTCGGGGCATATATACCAATTTTTTCTGGCAATTGTTTATTCTTTCTATTTGCTACTGAACAAAACACATTGATATAAATTTCACTTGTGCTTTCAATTTGTTTCAAATTGCCCTCGTCACTCCGCGACTCGGGCAATTTTGTAAAAAAAATTGAAAACACTCGTGAAATTAATCCTTAATTTTACTCGGCCTCATGCGATTACCAATACTAATAACCTCGCTACGCAATGTCTGTACTGTGAACGACCACGGGTAAATATTATCTCGGACAGACCTCGCACTAGGTTATGAAGATATTCTTAACGACCTCATATCCACAAACCTGTAAATTCCTTCGTAGGTTTCCTGCCATGTCCACCCGTAAATGGGAAAGTTTAAATCAGTTGTCTCAATGTTAACTTTCAATATTTGCGCATCATGTTGTTTTGAGGAAGTATTTTTACCATTGTGGAGCCAATCCACGAACGAAGTTCCGTGGCCCTTGCATGTCTTACAACAAGAGATTGCAAAGTCATTGAGAATCGCTGGTAACATTCCCATCTGATTAGGAGCTACGTACGGAGTGTAGATTCGCCAGTTGGTACTCAAGCGCTTCTCACAGCGGCAAGTTTCTAAAGAATGTGAAGTAAAGCATTTGTAAATAATATTAAAACAATTAGCTCTCGCAGCCCTATAATTAGATCAATAGTTTAATAGACGTCATGAGTGAGCGTTACAGTAATAATACACTGCTGATATTTTAAAATAATGGCAATGAAGAAGACTCAACCCGTGACATCTGCGATACCGCGTTGGAGCACACTAAGCAACTATGTGCGAAAGCTATAATTTTATATGGGAGAACAGGACACTTCTGGTGGATCCATCAACACCACTTTAGGTCTATAATTAAAACCCAGTTGGCAAACGGAACAAACATTGTTAGGTGTTGGACGATGTTTGATTAGTGTTGGATTGTGTTGGATGTTGGATTGTTCAAACAACAATGTAAGGGTTTAGTATTGGGTTTATAAGTGCACTTTTGAAAAAAAATCCATAAAATCAAATAATAAATGAAAAAAAAATTAATCTGTACTTTTTTAAAAATATTTGGCCTCTAGGCTTTAATAAAAAAAATGGGTTTACATGCGAAAATTGGTCAATGGAAGAAATATTAGTTTATAGCATAGAGCAATGAGGGAATTAAAATAAAAAACAAATTCTTATTTTAATTAATGTTTTTATTAAACATTTATTAACATACATGAACAAAAAATAAAATAAAATGAAAATTTTAGGAAACAGCATTATCAAATCAGCCAATACACAAGGTATAATAATGGACAAAAACATTAAGGGGTTATGTAACCTGGAAATATAAGAAAATAAGGCACTTCAGCGAGCATGACGTGGTGTTTTATAAACTCTATTTTCACCATAAATAAATAGTGGGAGACTGGGTAAGAAATACATGTATGATGACACATAACAGCCCATCACGTGACCATGCCTGCAATAATCTAACCAATTTAGTAAATGACTTTCCCGTCATGTAATGGAGCAAATTTGTGAAGTATGGCGCCTTAAGCAAATATGCTAGCAGAAATGGAGTGTTTGTAGCTTGGATTTAAAAGGTATTTCAAGACGAATTTCATATTAAGAACGGAGAAGTGTTGTTACGTAAAATTGTTTTTAGTTGATGAAAGATTAAAGCATGAATGGCGTGCTGGGATAGCTCGTATTTTATTCTTACTTTACTTTGTGCTGTGGGTTCGAAAATTGAACTAGGCAAACTATTTATGTAATGAACTAAAAATTAATAACTGATACTAATGCATTGCGTTTTTATAGCATGCAAAAAACGTTTTGCACCTTGGGTCAAAACCTGTTGTTTTTTAAAAAAAGATTTTTTTCTGTGCTAATATTTTCATGATCGAAGGTTTATTGCACAGTTCATCATAGATGAAAACTTCGAAATATGTTTACTAGCTCCTTTGGACTACTGTTTTTGATCCATTAGTGCTAGAAAATGAGCATTTCTAGACCTTTTTTGTAAGGATAACTCTGTTGCTATTGCAACAGCAGAGCCAAACACCAGTGTTTTGGACCAGACTTTTTTCTAAGGATCCATACCACCATAAGTGGTGTTATTTGAATAAATATGGATGGGATAGTTCCCTTTTAAATATGCAAAAACAAAGAACTTTATTATAAATCCCTGAACATGTGTCATTGTCCTAGGACCATTATAATTGTAGCAGTTATATAGTTTAGTGTTAAAAAACCTGGACAAACGTATAATATTCCATTATTTATAGTTTATATGGTTAAAATAGAATAAACGGCTGGAAACATCATGCACTTGTAGCTTAGTACCAGGATTTTCTTAAAATTTTCCAACTGTCAAGTAAAAAGTCCATTTTTTCATCTATAAACAATCTAGCGAGAAATCGTATTACATACCGGCGTGAACCATTGATGCTGGTCTGTCGTAGTATCTCGTAATTGCTGCAACTTTTATTTCATAAGTTGTATACGACTGAAGACCGGTTAGTAAAACAGACAACACTTTTGGTCTAACAATAATTGTGTGACTTGGGCTTACTACTGCTTCACCTCCAGTCTCAACGGCCACGTAGGTCACACGGAAAGCCATGGTCCTTTCAACCCCAAAACTGGTACTTAGTGGCATCCAATTCACTGGGATACTGTGCGGAGTAAGGAAACTCTCGGCCGAGAGCGACTGGGGAGTAAGCATTATTCCTAACATAAAATGCAATAGAGACCAGAAAAAAAGTATTTGATTAGTTAAGATTCTATAAATCTTGATTTAGACCTTCACCTCTTGATATGATAGCTTGTATTAGCAATTGTTTAATTATAACAGACTTTGCCTAACATAACCTAACTTTAATACAAATAATGATATGGTTTATAGAATCACATCATTACCAGACCCAATTCGTCGGGATGAGAGTAACTTAAATCAATACATTTAGTCTTTATCAAGATAACATTCAAATTACATTTGTTAACTTAAATCAATACTACCGTTCCACTATCAATATTAGAGTAAATTAACATTGTTACTCGCACCCTGCTGACGGAATCAGGGTAAATAACATCAATACTACTGTTTCTCTACTATCAATATCAGGGTAAATCACATTGTTACTTGCATCCTACCGTCGGGATCAGGGTAAAAAACATCAATACTACTGCTTCTCTACTATCGGTATCAGGGTTAATAACATTGTTACTCGCATCCTACTGTCGGGATCAGGGTAAAAAACATCAATACTTCTGCTTCTCTACTATCGGTATCAGGGTTAATAACATTGTTACTCGCATCCTACCGTCGGGATCAGGGTAAAAAACATCAATACTTCTGCTTCTCTACTATCGGTATCAGGGTTAATAACATTGTTACTTGCATCCTACCGTCGGGATCAGGGTAAAAAACATCAATACTACTGCTTCTCTACTATAAATATCAGGGTAAATAACATTGTTACTCGCATTCTATCGTCGGGATTAGGGTAAAAAACATCAATACTTCTGCTTCTTAACTATCGGTATCAGGGTAAATAACATTGTTACTCGCATCCTACCGTCGGGATCAGGGTAAAAAACATCAATACTTCTGCTTCTTTACTATCGGTATCAGGGTAAATCACATTGTTACTCGCATCCTACCGTCGGGATCAGGATAAAAAAACATCAATACTACTGCTTCTCTACTATCAATATCAGGGTAAATAACATTGTTACTCGCAGCTTATCGTCGGGATCAGGATAAATAACATCAATGCTACTGCTTCTTTACTATCGATATCAGGGTAAATAACATTGTTACTCGCGGTCTACCGTCGGGATCAGGATAAATAACATCAATACTACTGCTTCTCTACTATCGATATCAGGGTAAATAACATTGTTACTCGCAGTCTACCGTCGGGATCA
>JAOBRB020164768.1:0-12778 GCA_027575285.2 Zoanthus pulchellus
ATGTCAATAAAGCTTATTATTATGTTATGTTATGTTATGTTATGTTATGTTATGTTATGTTATGTTATGTTATGTTATGTTATACTGCGATAATATTAAGGAAGCTGTAGGAAAGCTGGAGGAAAAGAAATGACACAAAAAAAAATTTGGCTATTGGCTATGGCTCGATTCTTTGGTGTAATGTCGGTGGATCATCAGCCAGAGTTAAAGCGTTACATAATTGTAAGACTGATATACACGCTTTTTTTTACATAAGAACCAGTAAATTTTGCTGAGCCTCATTGTTCTTAATTTTCTTGGCGATTTCAGCCTCAATTTGTTCTTAATTTGTTTTTATTTCTGTGAGCGGGTTAAAATGATGAAAAATCAAAACAAAAAGACAAGACATTGAAATCAATGCTGATCGAGATCTCTACATTTATCAAAGATTACTGAACACTGCATTTTGTCCTCTCTCGCAGTCCTCGCCCACAGGCTGCAGAGGTCAATGTTTTGGTTGCCGATTTTATAAAGTAAAATGATATTATATATAATACAGTATAGTTCTGTTCTAATTCACTTTTTTTCATTCTGAGCCTGAGCTTGTTCTTAAATTGTTTTTAATTTTTGGCCAATCTGAGCCTCATTGTTCTTATAAAGTTGTTCTTAAAAAAAAAAAAGCGTGTAAGAGTGTGAATAATCAGCTATTTTTTGATCGATGATCAGTACTGATCAGTGTCGTACAAAAAGCTCGCAAGTACATCTGAGTACAACTGATTTCAACTACATTGAAAAAAAAAATTCACGCTGTTAGTTTTGGCTATCGGATTTTTATATTTACTCCCAGTACACGACTATGCTTCTCCGAAAGGGACAAAACATCACAAGGTCAATCAATATAAATCAAGATACATTCAAATAAATCAAATATATATCATGCAAAATGACTGCAAATAAATCAAGTTTTGCAAGTATACACGTATACATAAAGATTCTCACAAACAAATCATGATTTAGAAATGTGCAAGAAGGTGGCTACAAATACATCAAGTAGCATAGATAAATCAAGTTTCACTTTGACCTACACAAACTCATGAAGTACCACAATGTCAGCAGGACCAACACTGCTATTAATTGTCCGTTTGAAAAATGTCGCATTTATTGCAAACTAGAGCACTTTTATCAAGAATTTACGACGATTTCCCACGACGCAAGTAAGAAAGATAGGATTTGAGTGGAAAGAACAATGATAATAACAATAACAATAACGACAATAATAATAATAATTAAAATAACAATAATAATACAGGTCCTAAAAACGCATTAGATAATGTCTAAATGTTTTTACATTAAAACCAATTCCTATTTAAGCAGTTACAAGCAATTTTTAAAAAATGCGTTTTTTAAAATCAATTTAAGGTTTCTGATAGTTTAATTGGCAGCCGGAGCTTGTTCCATAGCTTTGGGGAGGCACACGCAAAGGCTCTATCACCATCTGTGGCGGTGTGGCTGTTCTTCTTCTGGGAACAGACAGATTATAGGAATTTGAGGAACGGAGAAAAAGGACAGGTTTATAAATAGTTAATAAGTTTGAGAGGTAATCAGGGGCCAAACCATGAAGTGCTTTATAGGTAATAAGTTTTTGTACGGGAATCCAGTGAAGAATGATAAGAGTAGGTAAGGTATGTACGGACTTGTTTGTTCTCGTGATAAGTCGACCAGCAAAATTTTGTAAATTTCTGAATTTCGTTGGAAGGCAAGCCATAAAGTAAGCCATTACAGTAACTCAGCTTTGGAAATTTAAGCATATAAAGGCATGGACGGCCCTTCAGTATCATCCTGAGAGATGAATTTCCTGATTTTACCGATTTAACGTAAAGACGATGAACCATATTGGCAAAATGTTGTATATGTGAGTATGTAGAGACAGGGTGCCGTCAAACGTGACTTCTGTCACTAGTTCGGCAGTGCCTTCTCTGACATGAGAGATACTGTTAATAGGCGTAAAACGATGATAGAAGTGTATGGCTATGTCGGATTGCATTTGAGGCCATTTTGAGTGTTCCAGTGTATATCTTTATCAATGCAATATTCCAATTTTTCAAGGCCAACAGCAACAGCAAGGTTACTCCGTTTCAGGATTACATAAAATTGAGAATCGCCCGCATGCACCATCGCATCTATGCCACGAGCTGTAAAGACATCTTTTAGAGGAGCATAGTGTATTGAAAACAACAGTGGCTCCAACACAGACCCTTGCGGAACGCCGCAACAAATGAGTCTTGGATCAAAATAACTCTTATCAGATTACCACAAATTGAGTGTAGATAGCACAAATGTGCTAGTAGCTAACTTGAAGCCACGATATAGGGCACTATGGCCACGTTGGTGGCGGGCTTCACGTCTAAATCCATCATAAAAATGGCCTGACTGCTAGTAGCCATAAACAGCTGTTTCGGTTTTTGTATGCCTTATCAGCATGGCATAGCTAGCAAACATGCTCAGGTTCCCAGAATGAAAATATGTTGTGGTAAAGGCGTAATGCTTGTGGGATGTGTTATTAAAAATTCGAATTCAACCACTTGAGGGCAAGGCACAAGATCCCATGTCTATTGATGAGTATTTGGTGGTGAAGGCTGCAGGTAGATCTAATAACAGAGGCATTGGTCCTGCTTAAAGAGACAAACCGTAAAATCAGGATTGCTGACACTTCCGAAGCCGATTGGTTGACCATCAAACACAACGAAGCAAACCCTGCCGCCTTAGACGCTGAGAACGAAAAGAAGATCGAGGGCTCAAGCCCGCACACGAAATACTAGAAGAAATGCTGAGCGCTTTAAAGAGCGAAATAGACGCACTTCTCAGCCCTTTCACGCCCCAAGTTTCATCCCACCATTCCAGCCCCCGTACCAAAATCAACTCAACTACGGAAGGTAGTCAAACACGTGCTACTACTGTTCAGCATCTGGACACTGGTGAAGGGATTGCCCGGTTCGTCTCGCCAGAAGTATGTCACTCCCGATTGGCAACGCAGGATACAGTGCTACCACAACGCCTAATCAGCGACGGACCTTCCCGTCTCTGACTGGACCTTAAATGCCCCTTTACCAGCTCCCCATATCGGCCAGTCAGCACAATGTGGAGATGATTTTGGTTTGGCACAGGAGTTTGATGCACTGATCAAAGATACGTTCTCAGATGAATATGATTCTCAATTTGTATGAATATGAAGTAGGTAACGCGATAGCTGTTTCCAAAGGCAAATTAAAAGCTCATATTCAATTTTATTGATGCCCGACAGTTGGTTTCTTGACAATATTAGACAGAGTTACGTCATACCATTTAAGTCGTTACCAACCAGTGTTTTACTTGCTAACAATAGGTCCGCTTATCGTAACTCTGATTTCGTTTCCGAGGCCATATCTGAATTAGTTGCCATTTAGGTTTAGTTCATGAATTACATGACCCGCCTGCCGTAGTTAATCCTTTATCAGTTTATTTTGATGCAGAATGCAAGCCCAGACTTATACTTGATCTCAGGCACTTTGATAAGTGTACTTTACAAGTTAAATTTGCAACAGAGGATTGGCTAATTTTCTGCAATGTATTAATAGTTGCCTTATTAAGTTTGACACGAAGTCAAGGTACTATTACGTTGATATCTGTAACAAACATACCTAATTTTTGAGCTTCAGGTGGCGACTTAATTCGTCTAATTACAGATATTTTCCCTTTTCACTCCTACCATTCGGTCTCTTTTCGGCCCCTTTTTTGTTTACCAAGCTTTTTCGTCCTCCTGTCCGCCATTAATAACCTTTGGGTTTCCACATTGTCTTATATCTCGATGATGGTACCGTTTGAGAAGAAAAAATCAATACTATTTCTAGAGCCGCGGTTATCATTAGCAACAATCTCGCACGTGCTGGTATGGTTCCAAATAAAGACAAATTAATTTGTTCCCCCTGTCAAAGCCTCATATGGTTAGGTATCATTTTAGACCTGTCTACCGGCCATATTTCTATCCCAGAAACTAGAGTCACTGAACTCCTTTCCTAGATTAACAAACTTAAATCAAAATTCCCGCGGGTGTTTTCCCGTGAGCTCGCGTCCATAGCCGGTCATATTATTTCATTTTTACCGGTTGTTGGTAACATAGCAGTTTTGATGTCTAGATTTTTACAGAATGCCGTTATTTTTTGCAATCGAAAATGGGATTCTGTTTTAGGCCTTGGTCATTTCTTGTAAAGGCAGCATCTCCTTATGCTTGCATCAGTTAGCTATTCAAATCTATCATTTTTGCGCTAGACACGGCGTTACTTTTGAAGTAGAATGGATTCCTCGTTCATTCAACCATTTGGCTGACACCATTAGTCGAATTAGAGATTTCGACGACTGGTCAACCTCGGGCGCCTTTTTCGCATACATTTATTCATTTCGTGACCATTTGATGTTGATAGATTTGCGTTCTGCCATACAGCAAAATATGTTAGGTTCTACTCTTAGTTTTGGTGCCCGGGTTCTGAGGGTGTTGATGCGCTCTGTTCTGGAGCTAACAACTGACTTGTACCACCCACTCGACTTGTTCCTCAAGCAATTCTCCATTTGGAAAATCGTCACGAAAAAGTAACCCTTGTTGTTTCTAAATGGCCTTTCTCGCCCTTCTGGCCCGTCCTTTTCCCTATGGGCTCTCCTCGGCCGCCTATTATGCGTATAATTGAATTTTCATATTTTTACGCTCTCCCCAAAGAATTTTAACACGATTAAGACCTCGACACAAAAAAAACACCGGGCCAACCTAAACTTGTGCCGCACTTCGCTGCTGGCACAAGTAATTACGATAAACAAACAATATAAAACTTTTGAAGCAGAACATTTTAGTTGCACGTTCTTGTGACTTCTTTGTCACCAAAGTGCTCTTTATTTGTCAATATGTGATATTTTACCATTTTTGCTATATATAAAATGCTGAACAATTCTTCCTCTTTGGCTACGCTCATCGGAATAGAAATTATTTCTAATTTCTACATCAAAGACAACACAGAGTTGAGGAGGGTTGCACGTAGGTCATCAAGTAGACAAAGTGAGGAAAATCTTCTAGTATCGTGTGCTAAATTCCAAGATGTAGCGAGACCGATAGCAGTTGTTGAAGGTTTTCTCGGCACTACAAATCTTTCATGCTGTCGGTTTTCCATCCATCATGCTGGAGAGAAACAAAACGTAATGTGTAATGAGTACCAAGATTAGAATTTTTGCGGAATAACCGTAATATATGTATCGTTTCCTATATAACCTTGAACTAACTTATTGTTATGATGATCCTACAAAATATTAAATGCCATTAGAAGAAGAAATACGAATAACTTCACTTTCGAAATCGATTTAAAGTTTGATCAAACAACAATCGAAAGAGTAAAAGAAACTATTCTACGCTAAATTGAAGCAAACACACAAAATATATATTCCGGAGAACTTGGCCCGCTCCAGTATCCAGGCGATGCTTTATTCTACCTCTAAGTAAAACTCGTAACTAATACATATAAGAAAGCTGATTAGGATATTTCCTTGGCCATTGCGGGCTGGCTACCAAGATTCGTATTGATCTTTAACTAGATGCATGTGCAACTTCTAGGTATCAAACACTTCAAATACGATGCAAAATAACTCTTCTATTAACAATATTGAGAATGCATCAGAGAGGCCAGAACAAAAAAACTCATATCGTAGCAGAGGCAGCTATGGAGGAAATCTGGACGGGGCCAAGACGCAACTCTCGCTCCCCCGATGAGCTGAAAAACTATAAAACTAATGGTTAAGGAAAATCAGAGTTTCATACGCTTTGTAATCTCAAGTAATTCCTCAGTAGATTATATTTGATATCTCAACTTGGTGCTTGGGTTCTTCCATCCAGCATGCCTATCCTTAAGTTCCGGATCGGCTGAATTAAAACCTTCGTTGCTTGCGCTACCACTTTTCATACTGTGAGTGGCAAATTCCTTCACCTTCCCAAATAATGGAGCTAAGAATTTTCTCATGCTGTCAAGAGCAGTAGAATAACAAATACCAGCAAATTCATAAAATTTCTCCCCTTTCTTACTATTTACAACTCTACGAACGATTGGAGTTAATTGACTCTTGCGAGTCAAAGGCAACAATTACATGATCGTTTCCGTGATTGACACAGGACAAGTAATTTTACCAGATCTAGCTATTATGCTGGTATGACCTTCACGATGTTGATCATTTTTACGACCACTAATGAAAATCGACAAATGTGAATCACTAAGCTTAATGTCACATGGTCTTATCTTGAGTATCTCATTAATTCTAAACAACCCGGCATAACCGATGAGGAGTATGAACAAAAAACGCAGAGTTAGTAACGATGCCGAAGGATTGTTATAATACCTCACGATCTTAAGTAACATCTGCTCGCTTATAGGCTTTTTTGGTTGGACGGGTCTTGCCAACCTCCTTCTTGCTCCTTCAGCTGCAGAAACAACAACAGGGTGGGTCCACTGGAGAGGTTAAACCGGCTAATTTGTGCGTCCATCTAATGCTATATACAGCGGTATCAACGACCGCACTCCCGTGGCCATTCTGTAGAGCCGTGTTGGTTAATTCCAAAATGTAAAGGGCAACATGTAGCAGTTCTGCGGGCAAATGAGGAACACCGACTCTAGATTTTGTTCAAGTGCGCCGGCGATTCCATCAACTGGTGTATCTGGCAATAGTGGTTGGGGCGTTAGCAGACAGGACCAACTCCAACAACTATGGAATTTGACTGTAAAAACCAGCGTCTTCCAAGCTCATGGCTTCTCTCCATATACCGACCGATCAGATATCTGCCAATAAAATAATAACGAAGGCAGTAAAAAAGTACAATACAACATTAATTAAGTAAACAGATACAGCCGCTGAAACTTGTACGCTCTGCATGATATGCAATTTACACCTGACCAATAAGGCAGGAAAAGGCCGAATAAGCGCTTAAGCTCAACCAAAGAGGGAGCAATTTGCCAAAAAGGCATAGCCAAACGGCTCTGATGCTCTGCATGCATGACACAATTTACACTTGACCAATATAGCAGGAAAAGGCCGAAATGTCTCTAACGCTCAACCAAAGAGGGAGCAATTTGCCAAAAAGGCATAGCCAAACGGCTCTGACGCACTGCATGACACAATTTACACCTGTCCAATATGGCAGGAAAAGGCCGAAATGGCTCTAACGCTCAACCAAAGAGGGAGCAATTTGCCAAAAAGGCATAGCCAAACGGCTCTGACGCACTGCATGACACAATTTACACCTGACCAATATGGCAGGAAAAGGCCGAAATGGCTCTAACGCTCAACCAAAGAGGGAACAATTTGCCAAAAAGGCATAGCCAAACGGCTCTGACGCACTGCATGACACAATTTACACCTGTCCAATGTGGCAGGAAAAGGCCGAAATGGCCCTTAGGCTCGACCAAATAGGGAGCAAATCGCCAAAAAGGCGTAGCCAAACGGCTCTGCAGCTCTGTATAATACAATTTACACTGCTAAATAAGGCAGGAAAAAAGGCTGAAATATGCTCTTGGACTCAATGAAAGAGGAAACAATTCGCCAAAATAGCATAGCCAAACGGCTCTGACGCTCAGCAAATCAGCTAATAACGTAAAAACCTGAAAAACAAGCAAATATAGACACTACTATCATAAAGTTATAATACTTGACTTTTGCTAA
Source organism: Zoanthus pulchellus (assembly GCA_027575285.2). NCBI lineage: Eukaryota > Metazoa > Cnidaria > Anthozoa > Zoantharia > Zoanthidae > Zoanthus > Zoanthus pulchellus. The sequence goes on from JAOBRB020164768.1 coordinate 7,702, forward strand.
TGTAAGGATATAAACGCACACAGGCGAAGCCAAAAAGGCCTATAAATCTCAACAATGGAACGAAAATAGTATAATACAACTGGGTAAATAAGAAAACTGGCCGACTAACAGTAATAAATACTACTATTATCATTTTGAGAAAAAAATATATAGAGAATACGAGAACATGATGGAATACGACATAACGTAGATTTATGTAAAATCCACTCTCAATGCTAGCATGTTAAATGAAGGATAACCAGTAAACACTGAGATACGCTGACGATAGAACTCTTTTTGCCTTGGGCCTGGGATAAGGAGTTCTGGAATTCGTGGAAGCAACAATAAACAACAATAAACGGGGCGAATCTACCAGGGGTACTGTGCAATAACGGCCAAAACGACGCTGAAGGCCATTCCGGCACTACTAGAGTACCAACGGCTTTATGGCTTGCTAGCTTTCTCAGAGATGCGGGAATCAAATGTATTGGTCGACAAAACCAATTATTGTCTGTACTACAGTTCTGCGCTATGGCAACGACCCAAAAACAACCGGGTGAGAAGAATTTCGAGTTGAATTTAGGAACTTGGTTGTTCAGATGAGAGGAAAAACGATCAATCGAATGAGGCCCCCATTTCTTATCAATCATAGTGAATACACGGGGGTTCAGATGCCAATCATCCTTGTCGATAAACCTACTAAGAAGATCAGCGCGAACATTCTCTTCCCGGGGTAGCCACTGCGCCTCAATAGAAATTCCAAATTGGAAACAGAGCTATAAAACTTTTAACACAACTTCTTCCAAGTGAGGCTTTGGGCTTCCAATCGTTAGGATACGAGACGCGCCTTGATTATCAACGAAAATCTTAATTGATTTATTTACCAATTCTTTGGCATACGATTGCAAAACATACAACACTGCTTTTAATTCTCGGAAAGTAGAACTGGTATGTAAATCGGGCTCAGGAAACATGCCGCATGCTGGGATGCCATCAAGCGAGGCAATGTAACCCCCAGAAGCAAATTCACTTGCATCCGTGTAAAGAACTAAGTCTGCGCAAAATGCCGGTTTCAGTGGAAAACCCTTGGATGCATATATGCTTTGAAGCCAAAATTTTAACTCTTGAATTAATGGCTTACCAAATACAAATTTTGTATCCCAACTGGGCCTGGCATTTATTGCGTAGTGCATTTGCCTGGTAAATACGCGGGCAATAGGGCCTATGGCGAAGGATAAAGAAATAATGAAACCAGCCAAACGTGCTAGTGAACGGTAAGTCGAATAACCGTCGGTGACTAAACGCTCTAGCGAATCTCTCTAAGCTTATTAACTTTCTTTTCAGGAATGTGAAACGTAAGCTTTATGGTGTTAATAAAAAAAAGCCATTCCCCGATTTGAACAGGTTCCCAATGCGATTTCTCTTCATTAGTAACAAAGCCCGCTGAAACAAGGTCATTGCGTTGAATATTACTAGCAGCCTTAGCAGAAATAGAATCACGATTTCTAGAAATGCCGTCGTCTAAATAGACAAAACAGTTGTGACATAGAACGCCATCTCTTAAATAATGGGCGCAGAAGCTTTGTAAAACAATAACAAGCTGATCTGAGCTCGAACGGGAGGACTGAGAAACAGATATATTGCATAACACCAGAAATTGACCAAGAGAAACCCAGAAATTGTTGATGTGGGGGAAAAATGTCCACGTGGTAATAACCTGATTTTAAGTCCTATGTAAAAAAAACAAAATACTTGCTGGAAAACTTCGGCTAGGGATCGAAGATCTTCATAATGAAATTTAGATTTAACTTAATATCTGTTGACCTTGCGCAGATCAAGAACTAAACGTAGTTTCATTCCTTCGGCAACTGACAAAGCCGGGGTTACCGCAATGGGGGGGATAATACACGTCGGTGATAAAACCTTGTTCTAAAAGCTTTAAGATGGCTGCTTTGACAAACTCAGAGTTTCGAAAAGCGGAGTGGTTGTTACGTAAAGAAAACGTAGGAGGCAACTGGACAAAAGGCAACGAGTAGCCTTAGTTTACGATACTGGAAACAAATAGCGACGCCGCTAGACAGTCCTTCCAAAAGGCACGGCAACGAAACAAACCACCTTTATCTTTGCCACGTTTCTCGCCATAAGAAAATTCAGCCTTATGATCATTAAACACCGTAAAAACAAAATTAGAATCTCCATATTTATCTCCGATAAAAGGTTCGCTGTCAACGTGCTCTAAACAATGCGAAGATGAATTATCCTTTAGACATTTGTTAGCAAAATGATCGAACTGCTATGCAACACTGTAAACAAAAATAATAAGTTAAAATAAGCAATGAAGATATTGTCAGTGCCTGGATTATTATAGAACCAAAGTGCCAAAAGGAACACATAACTGCCTTAAATATCTCCAAAACCATGCAAACATTGAATAGCGAATTTGCGTGAACAATGACTTAAACTAGCCTTAAACAATCGAGGCACAACTCGTGGCAATACGTATATCGAAATTTACAACTTACAGAACTTATACCTTGATGAAAACTTGAATAGTGACCTGCCCTAGTCAACGCGAAGATAATTGCCAAATGACCGAATTGCCAACACTGTAAACGAAATATTAAATAAAATAAAGTAAACTGCCAGGATTACTTTGGAGCTAGAGTGACAAACTAAAAGCATAACTGCTTTTAAATAGGGATATAACAATGCTAAATTTTTCATGAGAATTCACATGACAATAACAGAGATGTTATGCAAAACATAACGCGAAGAAAACCATTATCTCCTAAACTTCGTAACGTAGATAGTTTCCATGTTTTTGGGTGTCATTATAGACGAAGTCCTGTCTTGGAAATCACACATCACCAATATTGCTAGGAAAGTTTCTAAGTCAATTGGCACAATTTATAGAGCAAGTTTTTGTCTTCCTATCTTCTCATTCTCATATTATATAGCTCAGTTTATCCATATCTTGTTTATGCACCAGGGCCCAGTTGTTGAAAGGCTGGTTAAGTTTAACTCTGAGTAAAGCAAAAATTCAATCAGGAATTTCTTTTTATAAAAAAGGTAATTGGATATTTATGAATATTGTTTGGGTTTTTCTAGGAAAACTCCTGTTAATCCCAAACTTACAGCTAAAATCTTCACTTGTAAGAGTGAAAACAATATCGTGATTTAAACATTTAACCCTGGGTTAGTGCTAACCGGCTTTTGAACAACTGGGCCAAGTCAATGTAAACCACGGCCCCTCGACCCCCGAGATAGCGGGAGAGTAAGGGGACATAGCCGTTGAATAACGCCTTTGTAACGCTGTATTTTCCCGGAAGGTCGGGGACAGTAACAATTTTTCAAACTGAGCGGGAATTTTTAGCGGGGCAGCAACGCTAGCCGCGACAGTGAGGGACTGGGCACAACACTCTGGAACGGCTTCAAAATAAGCCGTCGGCCGTCGCATCCGACGGTAACTTTTATATTTGAGACGCCTATTTTCACTCTGATAAATTCCCAAAATAAATATAGCTTTTGATAAATAAGGTACCTGTCTACATTATGTGTTAATAAAGACAATAAACAAGCAAGCCTGGCTCGCATTCAGAAGAAACAATCGCATAAACAGTATGGACGCGATCGAAGCGAACGTCAAGTGAACGTTACTGGTCAGTGGTTTATTTCAGCCAGTACTTTATGTAGTACTTCGTATGTGCACGTTTGATGTTGGCTTTGAGTTCGCGAAACGTTTGCCTAGATTTTGCGCAAAGTTATTGTAAAATATACAGAAAACTATTGTTACATAACCGTTAAGTCATTGATTATTATCTTCAGAACTGATTCATAATGTTTTATGTGGGACTGACAAATGTGAGTCAAAATCTTCTGAAGTGGATGCAAGAGCCCCATAAACTTTCTAAAGGGTGACTACTGAGCGGTCCTTTTGTTTTGCTTCTATTTAGGCCGGAAACCCAAATAAAGTGACAAATTGCCATGCTTTCAACAAGTCTCGTATTTACCATTTAGTGCTTCAGAATGCAGGAAAATGCGTCTCTAAGAGTATAATATTTCAGGCCTTGCTGACTGGGGCCCTAGGGGCGGGAATAGTAACAGTCCAGGTTCCCCCGAGGGGCGGGGTAAAGGTCGAAAATAACACTGTAGGAATGTTATATCCCCCGCTATGTCCCGGTGGTCGGGGGGCGTTGTTTACTTTAACTGGTGCATTACTGTATTTCTGTATGGGGATCAACATACCCAACTAACTTAAAAAGAATTTTTCAACTACAAAAGAAAGTCCTCAGAATCATTTCTAAAAGCTCATTTGATGCCCACACAGATCCTTTGTTTATGCAATTTAAAATCTTAAAATTTGATGACATATACAATTTTCAAATATTGAAATTTATGTTTTTATATAAAAACAAAGTTCTCCCTGATTTGTTCAAAGAAATGTTTTCCTTAAGAAGTGAAGTTCATTCATATAATACAATAAACTCAAACTCTATTTATACTTTTTCCTGTAGAATAAACAGGAAGTTTTTAATTCACTTCCAGGGACCTTTGTTATTTTATCAGCTAAATTCTGATATTAAAAATGCTGGGAGCATCTCCCTTTTAAAGACAAAGCTCAAAACATTTTTTAAAATTAAATCTTAATTCTTATCATACTTTTGTTTTATCTGTACTTCTGTTTTTGTTTTTTTTTTTGCGTTGCGTGCGTGTTTGTATGTGTGCATTGTTTGTTTTTTCTTTATAAAATAAAAAAAGATTCTATATTTAACAGTCTGAAAACCAGCATAGCAATTATGTGTAATTCAGGAAACACACATCACTTATAAGCCTCTTGGTTTCTTTGTGGTTTTTCTCGCCTATATAAAATATTTTGTAATTTGTATGTAAAAATACTTGAAGATGTATGTACTCACAAGGCTAGCCTGCTAAACAGCCGCTACGCAGGCTATCACAAGGCAAGATAAACTGAAACTGAATTGAAACTGGAGATATTCTGTGCAAACTGACATCACTAGCCACATGCAGTCTTAGTTAGGGGGAGCGTCACATATATCGATTTCTCCACGAAAAACGTCAAGACGATGTTTCTTTTCAA
>JAOBRB020164879.1:0-12774 GCA_027575285.2 Zoanthus pulchellus
TCGCAAGGATGAACGCGATATAAACAGATTGAAGTCCTCACACTAAATCTTGAAATAGTTAGCCTAACGTTTTCAAGTGGTCACACGCATGCGCTCTGTGTGACATAGTCCCTTTAAATATAAATTGCTAACGTGACATTACAACTATGGCTACAGCCATACCAGTATTTTCGTTATTTGATCCAAATCCTCATCTAGGAGCGCCGGGTGTACAATTCAAAAAGCATATTTCAAGATTTTGCAACCTAATAACTGCAATGGGCATCACCGCGGTGGCTCGACAGCTATCAGTAGATGCAAGCCCAGTAGGCCTTGGTGCGATACTGGCACAGATCGATCCATCCACAGGGGACCGCACCATGGTTGCATATGCCAGCCGCTCGTTGACAAACACTGAAGAATGATACAGCCAGACTGAGCACGAAGCCCTGGCCGTGGTCTGGGCTTGTGAGCACTTCCATCTCTACATATATGGCCAACCCATTGACGTGTACACCGACCATAAGCCACTTCTAGCGATTTATGGGAACCGTTCCTCTAGCACATGAAGGTCACCAAGGCATAACCAAAATGAAAGCTCTCCTCCACGAGAGAGTCTGGTTCCCAGGCATCAATGAACTCGTCGAACAACGAATAAAGTCCTGCCATTCCTGCCAGGTAGCAACCCCAACAACAACCCGTGAGCCTCTACAGATGTCTCCTCTGCCAGAACAAGTATGGCAACTTTGCAGAGCCACCCACTGTTCATTACTTGTTTCTAATATCTGATGACTACTCGTGCTATCCGATCGTGGAGGTACTCCGTTCCATAACAGCACAAACTGTCATTCCCAAACTCCAGAAAATATTTGCAGAGTTCAGCATCCCTAAAGTTCTCAAGTTAAACAATGGGCCTCCATTTAACAGCAGAGCCTTAATATTTGCCATGAATTTTAGGTTCCGACACAGAAAAATCACACCACACTGGCCCCGAGCCAACAGTGAAGTGGATCGACTGGTGCATACTGTGAAAAAGATCATGAAGACTGCCCTGTCAGAACAAAAGCTGTGGCAAGACGAACTCAGCACAATGCTTCTAAACTATAGAGCCACACCGCACAGTTCGACTGGCAAGCCCCCAGCAACTGTGTTTTTCAATCGTCCCCTAAGCATAAAACTACCAGAATCTCCAGACCAGTCAACTGAATCCGCTAATATTCATCAAGCAGACCAAAATGAAGGAAGATGAAAGCTTATGCCGATAACAGAGCATACATGAAGCCCAACAACATTCAACCTGGTGACTCCATCTTGCTCAAGCGTGACAAAACTTACAGGAAGTCAGAAACCCCGTATGAGCCCAAGCCATACATTGTGATTGAATGCAAAGGCTCTATGATCACAGTAACTAGAGGGAACAAAAATGTAACCAGAAACTCCTCACACTTCAAACCAATCACTACAGCCCAACATTCTGGCAATGTTACTGATGACGACGATGACTATGATGCCACTGAACACCCTAACGAGCAACCACAACAACAGAAACCACAAGAACCAAATCTACCACAAGACCCAGACCTACAACCACCTAAGTGCAACCCGCAACGTATTCGCAGACCACCAACACATCTGCAGGATTATCAGCAATAATTAGTTGTTGTTGAACAGTTGTAGTTTTGTTTAAATGAACTTGCCTACTGAACAGTTGAAGTTTTGTTTAATTGATTTTGCCTGCTCCAAACTTTTGAACACTGAACTCGTGCATTGCTGCTATTGTTATTACTATACCCAGTTCTTTTCCCAACAAGGGAGGGATGTAATATCCTATTCATTTGATGTTTGATAAGTTTAGTATCATGTGACTAGTGACGTAGAGGTAGCAAAAAAAAAGACGAACATGTGCATGAATCGACAGGAGCGAGATTAAGAGAATAAATATATTTTACCTGAGAGTGAGATTATTACATCTCTTGTGCAGTGAGTTTCAAACGTTGCTAAAATTTCAATTTCTAAGTTAATGAAAATACTTAGCCAACAGGAAGTGGTAGAAGCTTGTGCTTTCAACTTCCCTCCTTGTTCAATGACCTGAATACTATAGTTATTAGTCCAACAATATCCCTAATCAAAGCTTAAAGGGTAAAAATAGAAAAGCTGTATCTTTTGGACCTGGATTCGATGTTCTTTCTTTTGATGAGTAAGGATGACAGTTTTTTCAGTTCTTTCCAAAAACGTTCTGTCTGAGCTTTTTGAGATAAAAAAATGTAGAAATTAATAGAAATAGACAAAATGCACAAGATGTTTGATAGAAAAAGCAATTTTCAATCTTGTTACGACACATTAAAAAACTCTGAAGCAAGAAATACAGGTAACATTATTTGCATAATGGCCACTCCAAAACGTGCTCTTCTCATCGGGGCAATTTTCTTTCTTTTTGCTGCTACATTTAATGTCTCTTTATTACCAGTTCATAACACTACAAGCTACCCTTCATCTATCACTAATTTTTTTTGACAATAATATTGATAATGACAAATTATTCGCATCTGACCAGTTGTTCAATGAAATTCTCGATCATCACGCTCCGATCAGATCAATTAAAGTCCGTGGAAAACCAAATCCCTGCATAACGGAGGAGATATATGCAAAACAGCTCGCAGAACTATTGATCCACATGCCCTGTCTACCTATAAAACCTGAAACACCAAGTCAGGAAGTCAATCAGAGCAGCGATGAGTAAATTCACAAAAGATCAGATCCAAAACATCCCACAGAATACAAACTGTATTTGGAAGGCAATCTGACTTGTGTCTCTAAAAGATCAGTCTCCCCAAAAGTCTACAGCAAAAAGTACAAAATCATGGCAGCTACTTTCAATAATTTTTGTGCGTCAATTGGAAAATTAACTAATTCCAAAATAGAATCTTTGGCCGAAGGGAACAACTTAGACTTGAATAACAGCATTTTTACTCCTAGAAGTTTTCTGACATCTGAGTAATTTACATTTCATTCTGTTGAATGTGAACAAGTCTAGGACATTATAATAAGACTCCTGGGATTGATTAAGTGCCAACTCGAGTCATTAGAGACTGACTGTCGATTTTACTCCCTTTTGTTACTTCAATCATCAATGCTTCTCTTTTATCTTCAACATTACCAGGGATTAGGAAAACAGCGGAAATCACACCTATTCCCAAACAAGGCAATCACGAACTTCCTAACAATAACAGACCAATCTCACTACTGCGTTGTCAAAAGTCTGTGAGAGAGTTGCTTATAATCAGTTCGTCACCTATCTGACAACATAGAAAAAGCTAACGACAAAACAAAATGGAAACAAAAATGGTACTCTACTGAAACATCATTACTTCACACGACTGACGCATTTCTTAAAGAAATAGATTGTAAGAAATTAACTGCCTGTATTCTCTTAGATATGAGCAAAACGTTCGATAGCGTTGAGCACCGAATACTATTAAGAAAACTACAAGACTTTGGCGCCTCAACCAGCGTGCAACAATGGCTTAACGGCTATCTCACAAATAGATATCAAGTTGTACGAATTCACTCCACTGTTTCCGATCCAATACAAATTAAATATGGAGGAGCTCAGGGTAGCATCCTGGGTCCCTTAGTATTTAGTATATACGTTAATGATCTACTAGAAGCTCCACGGAATTGCTCTACTGAGTGCTATGTAGACGATACAAGATTGTTTTTTCTTTTCACATGACACCCAACAGATTGTTGAAGAAATGAATGAAGACCTACTCAGGGTGAGCAACTGGTGCTTCAAAAATCGGCTTTTACTAAATCCAGACAAGACGAAACTTTTTGTCTTTGTTAAGAAAGGACATTTCACCAGTACAATCAGCCAAAGATCTTGACGTAATTTTGGATTCGAATTTGACATTTGACGATCATATTAAGACCACAGTATCAGAATGTATCGCACGCCTCTCGCAAATTAGCCTTGTTTTGACAGAACGTCGTTGTTAGCCACAATACACAGAGAAAAATATTCGGAAATTACAGGCTGTGCAGAATTTCGAATGTTGGGTCGTCAGTGGCGCGAGAAAGTACGATCATATAACTCCCCACATAAAAAGTTTGTCTTGGTTACTCGTTAATGACCAACTATACTACCACCAAGCTATCATTTCCGGTTACACCCCAAAATATCTGACGTCACTATTTATTACCCCCGAGCAAGTTACCAAGCGTACAACTAGGAGTGGCAAAAAGCTCAACATACATGTACCTCTTTTTAATACAGCCTCAAGACAAAGAACATTTCATTACAGAAATATTAGCCTTTGGAACAATTTAGAACCCTTTTTAAAACCAAGCCGTTAGGTTCAAGTTCTTAATCGTATCTTAAAGAATATGCTTTAAGACAATTTTGTAAATACTTCTTAAACTTCATTATTCCTGGTATTTTTATTGATTACAAATTTAGATAATGTTGTAAATGCTTTTTTAACTTAATTAATTTAAATTGTTTATGGTTATTAGTAACTTTAGTAATGTTTAAATAATTGTTCCTGAAAAGCCCCATTGGGGAAGCAACAATAAAGTATGTATGTATGTATGTATGTAACGTTAACGCCGCTTATTGCAACATTGACTGATTCCCAGTTAACCGACCTATGTGCCAACTATAATTATGAGAAGTCTGATAGTTTTAAGGAGTAATGTCATTAAAAAGAACACAAATTTAAACGTGGAACATTTTAAATGTGTTAAAAAAGCAGGAAAAAAGAAATGGGACAAGTTAGCACAACAATAAGTTTGTGCAATTCAAGACGATTATGCCATTGTCTATTTGGATTTTAGGAAAGATACGGAACTGCTGGTGGAGAGCATTAAAAAAGCGGGATTAGAAGAAGTGAAGGCAAAATTGTCATGGTTGGTTGAGCGCAGACATAAAGAAAGCAGCTGACAGCGAATGCCAGCCAAATGATTGCCAAATTCTTGTTACAACAGAATCATAAAAGCAAAGTACTCACAACCCAAACATCGATCTTGTCATTCGCATTGGTTGCACGAGAAATATGGCCGTTATTATGCAAGAATTAGGGAGGGCTGGGAGAAATAGCGGTAAATCAGATGGATTACTGTTTGTGAACGAAACTGCCGACGATCAAAGATTGTTATATTGGTAAAACGGGTGTACAGTAGAGTACCAAGACAGAGTATAAAGCAGGCTGGAAGTGGGTTTACGGCCTTCAAGTTGGTAGATGCCTAAGAGCTTCTCAGCTTGAACATTTTGAGAATACTAATGTTTCAGAAAAACTTAAAGAAGGTGAATACTGTGCTAGTTGTGAAAAACTTTGGCTCTTCCCAGAGGAAGCAATCGCCACAAAAAATAATAGAATTACTCAGACCTGCCAACTCTCCTGGTTTTGCCGGGAGACTCCGGGTTTTTTTGACACCTGAGTGTCAAACAAAGCTTCTTGGATCTGTTTTTTTTTTAAAAACTTCACCCCAACACCTCCCTTAACTTGTCTTTGCACAATACTTATCAAAACCGACCATATTTTGCTTTTCACTCAGCGTGGAGTCTGAGTCTTCCCTAACGTTTATCCCCTGCCATGCATTGTCTGTAAAATAAAATGGCTGCCGCAGGCACAAAACAGAGTAGAGAATATTTAGATGAAGAAAGAAAAGATTCTGGGCCAGATGAACTGCCTAATCTCAGCAAAAAGAAGTATGAAGGCTCGGCAAATTACAAAGTCAAATATAACCCTGCTTGGGCTCAGCAGTATCCTGTTAAAGCTGTGTCAAACAATCGAAGCAGCTTTTACTGCATACTATGTGTTGACCATAAGTGGTGCTCACCAAGGCATGAAGGAAGTCAAGGTCCATTGTGAGCGGCAAATGCACAGGAAAAGGGTTGATGAAGCATCAGTTACACAACTCCTTTCTGAAGGCACCGACTCTTTGACCAAGAAAGTAAACAAAGTCGAAGTAATGGTCACGAACTTTCTGGTACAACACAACCTCCCCATTGCAACCGCAGACCATTTGGGTCCTTTGTTCAAAGAAGCCTTCCCGGACAGCAAAACTGCTGCATCTTATAGCTCAGGTCGAACCAAAAACATCTGCTATTATTGTTGCAAGTGCCATTCATATTTAGTTGAACACGGCAAGAAACACCGCTTCAGTCTGGGTATAGATGGATCGAATGATATAGGGTTAAAAAAAATGATACCTGTTACTGTTCGCATATTTGATGTCAATAGATCGAAACAAGTACAAAGTCATTTTTACGTCATGTGTACCACAAGTGGACAAGATTGTGGAAAGGCTGCTGCATATTCTACGTTATGAATAAGAAATTCCAAAACGATTCAATGCCATGGCTCAATGCAGTTAGCCTCAGTGTGGACAACCCTAATTCAATGGTTGGACAAGACAACTCAATAGCTTCACGTTGCAAAGAGAAAAATCCAGATATTTTTATTTCTGGCTGTGCATGCCATCTTGCTCACATTGCTCCAACTAAAGCAAATGATAACTTCACAGAGGTCACTGGCATAAATGTTGAAGACATTTTAATTGACCTTTATTATTGGTTCGACAAAAGCTCCAAAAGGAAAGGCAAGCTGTTGGAATATTCTTTTTGAGTTTTGTGACCAAGAGTACCAGAAAATCCTGAAACATGTGTCCACCCGTTACCTTTCCCTGGAAAGGTGTATTGAAAGGGCTTTAAAGAAGTTTTCTAGTCTTCAATCGTATTTCTTGAGTGAAGACTTTGCAAACCAAAGGTTCAGAAGACTGAAAGCCGCATTTGAAAACCACATATTGGAGCCTGTCTTGTTGATACATAATGCATCTATACAGTTGTTCACTGAGTTAAATAAGCTTCTACAGAGAGGTGAACCAACAATTCATGTGCTACAAGAAGCTATGTTGGGATTGGCAAGAAAGATTGCTAATCGCATTGTGAAACCAAAGTTTATAAAAGATGCAGGAATTAAGCATCTTGATTTGTCTGACCAGCAAATATTCAAGCCAAACAAGTCCATCTTTCTTGGAGGTACGACAAAACCGACGCTTGATAGGCTCTTGAACGAGGGACACATTGCAGAGTTATCATATCAGAGATTCCATACTGCTGCCCACTGCTATTTTGAAAGATCATTGGATCAGAGATGCAGTTTGGATTGATGTTCCAAAGCGTATTTGGACATCAGTGGGAGAATTTGCAGAATTTCTTTGACAGATACAGCTCATTACTTTCAGAAGTGCCCATTGACACTCTGCATGTTACTATCAAACACTTGATGATTCTGGCATTGGTCAAGATACATGGCAAGCTGCCAAAGTAGTTGATTCACCAACTCTAAAAGGTTGCAGAAACAGTACTTGTAGTTCCACATAGTAATGCTGAGGAAGAAAGACTTTTCAGTATTTTATGCAAAAATAAACTGACAGTCGTTCACGTTTAAATGTTGATGGAACAATGTCAAACATTTTGGAAGTTAAACTGGCTTATTCAGGAGCAGTACTCCCTGCTACAAATGGAGACCTGATTATGAACTGTTAGATGTGGCAAAGATGGCAACTTCTGCACATAATAGAAAGCACAAACAAATCCGCTTCTTGTGCTTTCTGACAAGTATAGTTGAAATATTCAAGAGATAAACAGGCCTTTGTTGGAAAGAGAATATAAATTTTAAGGATTTTAACTGGTCCAGACCAATATTAACCAGTAAAAGCCGGTTTTCCTCCACCGATTTTGCACCTTGTAAAAGTTTTAGCAATGAAATGGGACAGTTTATTAAATTTCCAGTTTTTTTGCTAAATCTCCAGGTTTGTTGTAGTTCACCTCCAGGTTTCTACCTCCCTGGGGTTGGCATGTCTGATTACTCAATATGAAATGAAAATCCTTTTCACAATCATTTTAAATAAAAACCCAGAATACCAAAAATTCACTCTAACCCAGCTTGTGCTTACAAAAGTTGTAATAAAATATAAATAATTTATAATAATAAATAACAGTAACAATAACAGTTTATCCCAATAAAATAACTCAGCAAATGACAAAAAGAGACCGTACAAATTTCTATCCCGTATAAGGATCAAAAATCTTCTAACTCAATCAGAAGACAAATGAAAGCACTGTGCAATAAAATTGCAGTTTTGAAACCAAAATTTATTAGTAGAAAACTTGAACAGGCTTAGAAGCTGAAGCTAGACTGTCTGTTATTAATCAACACTGAAGTGTATACTAAATCAAATGTGATTAGTCCAATACGAATCATATATAGGGTACACATGGCTCAACAACTTCACCTTCTCCAACAAAGAACTTCAGTCTGAGATAACAGCTAAAAATAATTTCCACTACAGTGTGTAATTTATCTATTTTTAAAAGAACAACTTCACCAACACGTAATAGGGCAAAACAGGTCCACCATTAGCCTCAGATATAATTTGAATGTTCAATCAAATCTTGTTCATGCCGAACTTTTTGCTTGACAATTTTTAACACTTTTTAAAATTAATTATTTTTTGCTTTTTCTTTTTGTCATGCAATTCATCCAAGCTTATAAAATATTAATAAATCTATTCATTATACCAATAACATTCATTTTGCTCTAATAATGTAACAATGGCTTGAAAATGACATTATGAGATGTTGAAACATTTTCAAGTTAACACTATCACCAAATTTTATAGTTAAATTATTATGATGTTATTAAATGGGCTATTTTAATGTTGTATCTAAACATTAATTCTGTTGAGATTTTATAGTTAAATTGTTTAACAAGCATCATCAAATCTGAATAACAATAATAATAATCAAGAATTTGTATCAAGTATATGTGGCAGGTTTTTTATATATGTTAAAAGTTATTTTTAAATTAAACTCAAAGAAAGTTTCACATTTGTCACAAATTATTTAATTTTGGTTTCTTTATCCTTGCCACAATAAGATCAGTTGGTCACTGGATGATAATACCTGCATAGCAGGAAGTATACTTGTTCTTATAAAGTCAATGGAATTCATTTTACTTTTATCATGAACAGATAATGCCATGTCAAGATAAAAGAGATGGGGGCCCAAGATAATAACATTAAAGGATAAATAATGGATAAGGAGTAAGATCCTTGTAAAAGACCTCGAGTCCTTGGAACCTCACTAGGTTCAAACAAAACAATAACAAAAATAATAAATAATAATTGTTTTGTATTTGCTATTACTGTTAATTGCGTTTTCTAATTAACAATTAAGTTAATTCAATAATCTATTCCAAGCACATTTTTGAAATTTTTTTACCTTTCCATTATACAAGCTGACCCTGAGCTAAAAATCCTCTGAAACTCTAATCCACACGAGAAAGTGTAGATAAAAAATTAAATGAGCATCCCTCTGCAAACTTTAACTTTTCATTACACCAGCTGACTCAAGCTGAATCTCCAAATAACAGGATGCCATATTAGGGGAAGAATGCTGGCAAAAGCTGGTTATTTTGACCATTGGCCAGTAAAATTGTTGTAAAATCACAGATAGCCAGCCAAAAAGAACCAGTAAAAATCCAAGGAGAGGGTCACGCAAAATTGTGAGCTCATCTACTGTTGAAATCAGTTTTGAAGCTTGTTTTCAATTCTCAATTCCCTGCACACCAGGAAATCACATAAGACTGCTTGAAATCTGAAACAGAGTAAATAAAACTGTCTGTACTGTAGATCAAATTCATGTTGTCGTTTGAGTACTAATTCTTCCTGTGGTCATGTCTGCTGACATGATTGGAAGCCGCATATTGCTGGACTTGCTACTTCCGGCATCATGGACAGGTTTGTACAATCTGGCAAGTCAAGTTTCCCAAGAGGCCAAACAATCTTAAAAACCCCTGCATGGCCAATGCATCAGCAACTTTATCGAGTGATGATGGTGGGACAAGTGAAAATCCACTTCCTTCGTCCAAGAAGCAAAAAGTGTCAACAACAGACTATGAGAAAACCAGAACACATGGCTGGAACGAGAAATGGAAAACTGGCAGAACATGGCTAGAGTTTGACAAACACACACAAACCATGTACTGTTAGTGATGTAGAAAACATGTCTAAACAAATTTTTGTGCCAACAAAGTGCTTTCATTCGAAGTAAATCAGTTAAACACAGAAGTTTCCAGAGTGTCAACAATAAAGGAGATCATGACAAATGATAATGTATGCATGAACACAAAAACAAATGCCTGAAGTGAACTGTGACAAAGGTCACCTAGCAAAAAAACTATTTAATAATATATTTATTTAATGAAACAACAACCAGGGCAATCAACTTTTCATTTTTTCCACTTGTTCACTGGTTAAGTGAGATTCAAGTTTTACTCGTCCAAAGGGAGATTTCACTTGTCCAGGCATATATTATACATATGCGAGGTTGAGTTAAGTTAACATGTTGAATTTAACTAAATGTTGCAGGTTTGATTATTCTTGATCTCAGCAAGAATCAGGAAAACAAAAGTAGTTGTGCCACAGAGCTAAAGACAGTTGATATTATAAAGTTTAGCATGTTATAAATTGTAATCAATTTTACATATTATCATCCACACTTTTTGTTCAATAACATTTGTTTGTATGATAAGATTGTATCTTATTCTGTGAGGTGGTCAACATGATGATATTAATTTTCCTAAGTGGTGCATACAAAGCTCATTCCTAGCAGGATACTGCATAACAATTATGTTTGTATCATTTTAACTGCAAGATACAGTAATCTACTCTACATGATTATGCTACTTCAGCATTGCATACAATGCTGAATCATGGCAGGACACTGCACGAACACTAGTTTAATAACTTTTGTATTATAGAAATCAAAATCGAACCTGTGCACTCTGTTCAGTTATAGAACCACGCGCGAATTTTAAGTTCACGAAAGAAGTGCCAAAAGAAAAACGAGCCACAGGCGAGTTTTTCTCGCACTTCTTGAGTGAAACTAAAATTCACATGTGGTTCTATAACTGAACAGAGAAGGCAGGGCGAGTTTTTTTATTTCTTTTATAAAATGAGCTATCGCCAAAGACGAGTAAAAACAGATAAAACTACGCTGTGGTTTTATTAAGAATTAAAATAAGGCTGCACAGCCAATCAGAGAGTGTGTTATATCAGCTTTATTTTATAATATTGTATATTTATTATTCTTGTTTTTGACCTGGGCCCATTAATTTCTTGTTGAGCCAGCTGAAAACTGGTCTGGGCCAGTTAAATAAATCCAACCAGGCTGGTTGACAAAAATCGTAATTTCATACCCTCAATAAAATACTCATAATTTTTCATCCACAGGAGTGATGTAAACATAAAATGGAATGACCCCATGCATTTCTGCTCTTGCTCATATGAAAACAATTTTGTATGACCCCTAATTGCACTCTCTTCCTTGTTAATTTAAAGCAAATTAATCTAAGCCTCAAGTTAAACTTGTAGTGGAAAAAATATATATCAATAAACATTCTAACCTCAGTTGGACACGTAGGACATCTCGAAAGTCTTGTGCTATGCCTACAGACCTACCAAGACACACGCCTTCAGCGTGTGACACACGCCTCAGCACTTTTTCACACGCTCACACGCCCGATCGTTCCATTCACACGTCTCAGACCTGCTCATTTGTCTAACTTTGTTGCTTCTTTTGTTTCCGGAAGCTTAATAAAATAAAATGTTTTCAAAACATGAATATTGCCTCTCATTTTAGTTTCAACTAGTACTCCTGAATTTGTGTTTTATCAGGTAAGTGTGCCCCAGTTTCCTTGCACAACTCGTGTGAAACCGGTCACGTTTTGGTCCCCCTCTATTAACTATGATCCAGATAAATTAACGCTATATTCATAATTCAAAAGAACTAATGATTCATTAAAAATGAAGAAAATCGCCCTTCCTGGGAATTAAATTTTCAAAATTTCCTGAGGGAGCATTCTCACGAACCCTTCCCCCCCCCTTGAAATTTCACACGCCCAACATTTCTTCAACCTTGGCATCTCTGTGCCTATGGCCAAAACGTACTTTAACTGTATCTTGTATCAGTTATTTTAGTTCTTTTAAAATGTTAAAATGGTTTTTGTGCAGTAGTAAACCTAATTTATGCGAATAAAGTTAAATGGACTGTTTAATTCTCTGTCCTCTACACGAAGCAATACCCACTAAACTTACTTCTTCTTTAAAGGCCTGGCTTTTTTCAGAGACTTGCAGCTTTTAAAGGTTGCCCTGCGCAGCACGAAGCAAATTATAAGTATAACTACGACCAATTGTAGCCGAGTTAAAACACAAATTCTACAAAAAGAGACTAAACTCACCAAGTTGAATTGTATTTGCTCTAGCAAAAAACCAGATTAGAAATATTTGCAAAGATTTCTAAAATATACAACGACCTTCATATTTTCACTCACGTGCAGGGTACTGTTACGATCTCGCTTACAGTTAATGTTTGGTACCAGGCCCTATAGTATTTCCATACACCTCTTCCCGATCCAGGACTCCTTCGGATTCTCGTGTGTCAGGTGATTTTAAACTATATCTCAAATTTTTCTCGACTTCGTGCAGATTTTACACATAAATATTTTTGTTCTTCGGCCATTTTAGTTTTAAAAGAAAAAGAAAGCAAACTTGCAGTAACAAACTATTAACTATGACATAATCAATTGACAATGTTTGCTCCTGGCAAGGGTTCATTATTCATTAACGTCTTTTACGTCTCTTTACTTTTTCAGCCGATCCTCTCGTTGTGATGCACAAATTACTGTAAGTTGTGATAACTTGTGATGCAGTAAATTACTGCTGTTA
>JAOBRB020164989.1:0-12770 GCA_027575285.2 Zoanthus pulchellus
CTTGTTTAAGAAAGATTGAATTCTTTAACTCAGTACCATATTGTGCGGGCGGTTTAGGCCCTTTTAGGAGTCAAAGGATTAACTGCCTTGTGAATAAAACGTCTCGGCAGACCAGCAAAGCATGTAATCAAACGTCACCGGGGATACGTAGAGTTGCCCAAACAATTTAATCACACACACCCAATTTTGACAAACTGGACTTTCTTTCTATGTTGAAAGCAAGATTTATATCTAATTATCATATCTAAATTTGATAATGAAAATAGCTTGTTCTTAAGAGTAAAACTTTTTTTCGTGTCTGTGACATAGATTTAACTAAAATAAAAATGAACATTATCATTTGCTTATTTAAGGTAAGCTCCTATCTTTTCGTTGTTTAGCTCAAATAATTTATGTCCTCTATACACGAAGTCAATGCCATGTATCTTGAGCTAAAGATTACTAAATGGTACCTACTTCTTATAGAACATTTATTGTTTGAATTGCAGGATGAAATCAAACAAGCTCTTGATAAAGTTTGTGGCCTTCTACCGTCCACAATCAGTTCTGATGTAGGTATCTCCTGCGGATTCATTCATTTACAATCAGTAGTTTTGTTTAGTACTTGCTGAATGGTTAGCTTAAGTTTTAAGAGAGCCAAGTCACTGTAACACGGTGTAGCAAAAATGAAACTCCTTAACCCAAACGTTTACTGGTTTGAATCTGCAAAGTCCTATGCTGTGACTTTTCCATTCGGTATTAGAAGTTTAAAAGCTCTGTAACATTACCTGAATTGGTGCTGTTGATCAAGCAAGTGTCATATTCGAATTTGTACAACTGAGCTTGGCTGTTCAAAAGCTGATGAACTTCACGTGGTTTGACAAATTCACTAAGGTGCACTGAGTATTGCGTTTTATCAAAACATCATGATGGTAAACCAACAATTTGAGAAATGATATTTTAATATTTCGTTGCTATTTGGTGATAGAAATGTGAAAATCTCATATTGTAGAAGATTTGCAAGTTTTAAATCGAAATATCGTATCAATGACATCATCATGAGATTCTATGGATATTTTTTAGCAAATCTTATCACTCTCATTATCAGACCTATATCAAAATCACTGATTTACGCAATTGGCAACATCTCAAGTTATCATTATCAACATATCATCATCCAGCTTTCTGATCATCGTAACAAATTATCAGGTCAAAATCAGCCTAACGTAACAAGCAAGATGTAACAAAGTTCAAGTGATATTAGGATATATCATGTGATTATCAACACGAAAAATATTTTTCCCGCTTTGGAACATCTCACATAAAGCAACATTTTCACCGATTTTATTTCAAAAATGCCGGGTTAATAGTTAATTTATGATTAAGTTATTTCATATATATTTTTAAAATATTAATTGTTTCATTCGTAAAGCGGTCTAATGTTAATTTTTTTTATGATATTATTGTTACAGTATTTCTTCAGATGAACATACTATAGAACACTAGATTAATAAATTGTCTCATTCACTATTATCTTTGTTTTACAGTGTAAATTGTTTGTGGATGAGTATTCAGCCGCGATTATTAAGTTTCTTACTGAAGACTTCCAACCAAAGCAAGTTTGTACCATGTTGGGTTTATGTACTAAAGAAACACATCCTGTTGGTAAGTTTTTTATTTGCTAATATTTTGACTTCTGTCTTGCGCTACAAAATAGTAATTAATTAATAATTATTGTTCAGAAATGAAGGTTTTTACAGTTTTGTTTTAGCGCGTTGAAAATTGGCGAGCGTCAATAGTTTTGGGAAATATGCCAAAATAGAAAGTCGTTTAGTTTAATGAAACCATTGCTAATCTAATCGATTGCAAGTCGCCGAGAGTTAATTTGGGTTAATTCTTATTTTTTCGTGGTTTTAGCCAATCATGTTTGTTATATGAATACTTGCGTGTCACTCCAGAAGCAACCATATTAAAATACTTTTTTAGTTTTGATTAAAACTCATTCATCAAACTATAACTTAAAGCGCTACTATTATGAAATGTGAAAACGGTTTTTACCCTTTTTTCGACGTGGATCCTGTATTTGGATGTAAATTGACGTATCGATGAATCCAAAACAATAGGTAATGGTTTGCAGGGTGTTGGTGTTGCTGGTCAAAGTATAAAATTACAGCCGACATTTTGACTTTGTGTTCCAGCAAATTGTGAGCCCACGTTTGCTATGCGGTAAACACCAAAAGCTTGTGACGTACGCATATTTGCAGTATTTTACGATTTCTGGCATTTAGATTCGTAGATGAAAGAAGTTTAAACGCAGACGTCATTTTTGCTTGCACTGTGCGAGGAAATTAGACATGGATTGGTATGTTGACTTGAGAGATATGCGTCACGTCTTGTGTTTTTACATTGGTTGGGTAACAACGAGGCGGCTGAATGGCGGTCGATACTTATCAAAGGAACAGCTCAACAAATTACTTACTTTTCGAGAGAAAATTCCCAAATTTGTTCAAAAATTATTTTCATAAGACTAACTTGAAAAAGGCAGAAAAGTGGGTATGGTTGCTGTTTCGTTGCAGTGGCCCATTAATCGAACCTTTTAGCAAGGCTTTTCACATTTTAAGGCAATTCAATCAAATGCGCCGCTTCACTAATCTATGATACAGTCGTATACAATAGTTTTGAGTTACATTTACATTCAGTTAACGATATCATCTCAGTAGAAGTTTCTGTATTAGTCGGAATATGTTAGTATTATCTTAAATTGGAGAAGCGAACAAAAAATCTCATTCAAGAGTCAACTTAGTAATCAACTTCTAGTATTTAAGCTAAGCTCACACGGACTACCGACCTCTTTCATAAATGGCGACCATTTTAGTATTCTTTTGTCTTCATTCGAATTAGCCTCACTAGCCTCGTGTTCAAGCAGAAAATTCAAAAGAATATCTCTTCCCATGCGAGGCTAGTGAGTTTAATATGCCGGAGTGAAGACGAAAGAATATTTAAATGGCTGGTTTCTGAAACTTAATTGTTTTTCAATTATTTGTCTTAATAAGTAGTCAGGGCAGTAGATATTCACTTCATAATTCGGAAACCATTTCAGCTGCCAAGCTTACGTTAAAGTCAAATGGAACCTGTGATATCTGCAAGTTACTTATCGGCTATGCCAAAGCTTTTCTGGTAACTAACAAAACTGAGGTATGCACATATATACATTTATTTTGTTTATAGGATACCTGGTTTTAAGGCTAACTCAAGTCATTAAATAAATTTGGGTTCGGTAGCCCATGGTTAAATTAATTACGTTTTACAGTACTCTTTAAGCAGTACTTCTAGTTTAGAATCTAACTCAAGACAAAAACTGACTGGATTTCAACTTTATTTATAGGGTCAAGAAATGTAAGATTTTTCCTTGATAAAGCGGATTTGAAATATATATTAACATAGTTTTAAAACTTCCTTGCCAATATATTTACGGAAAATGTTTTACTTGAGTGTTTACGTAATCCAAATCCGCGTTTATATAATTTATGGTTTTTAAGCTTTAGAGACGCGCTGTGATTTTTAAAATAATGTTTGATTGTTATTTGTAGTTTAAAGTGTAAGTTAAAAGGTTTCTCTTCTTTATATAAACCGCTAAATTCGATAATTGAAGTTTTAAACTTGCTACACTAAAAACATTGTTATTGTTTGTAATGAGAGTTTTGCATGCAGAACAGCTGGATTAGAGCTGCGCCCTCATTACCCCCGCCCCCCCTGTCTTTCTCAATTCCATCTTTGCAGCAATCACGGCTTTTGAGTTATTTACAAACCGTGGTTCAGATACTTGTGTCTTGTCTCCGTTTTCGTATCCAAACGCTGCTACTCCATTTACCTATCTTGTAAGGATAGAAAGCTGACATCTGTTGGCGGAAAAGAAGCTAACGCATACATTTCGTCCTTTTGGTTGCAAGAATAGACAGATGTTAGCAAACTGCGCCATTGCTCTGTACGAAATGTAATACATAAAGATTATTTTAGAATCATTGAAGTTGCGTACTCTCGAAATTAAAAAAAATACTGATGTTTAACTTGTTGTTTAGGAGGAAATTCTAAATGCAACTCTCAAAATTTGCGATGACTTGCCTGATCAGATCAAATCAGAGGTAAAGTGACATTACAACGTAAATGAATAGTACCAACAAATGAGTACTTTATATAAACACCTAGTAGTTCTATTATGGTTGGTTAATTTAAAGGTATTTTTAATAAACTTGTTGAAAGAATTGATTAAATAACACCAATCATTTCTACTCTGGTCACTTTACTTGACAATTAGTCACCAAAGGCGACGTGAATACCGGCAAACTTGAAGTGACTATCGCGATATTCACAGAGCCTGGGGTGACTAATTGTTTTAGTATAATTGCTAAGGGGATTTTTCGTGAAAATTGAACGATAATTTAAAAAATTTCTGACTCAGAAACAACAACAAATCTGGTTGCCATTTTGTAAACTGAAAGCCGTCATTGCTATGATAACCGCGCTGTGATTATAGCCAGAGAAAACAAAGTTCTCAACCAGTAAGCGCGCATCATATCTATAATCACCACTAGGAATTATACTAAAGGTTAGGCCGGGTTAGAATAAATAAAACCAATCATTTCTACTCTTCAAAACAAACAAAATGAATGGTCACTTTACAGGTTTTATGAAGTTGAGCATCATTTAATATGGTTCTAAACTGAAATTTTTATTTCTATGGTAAAAATGAGATTCTTAATCTATGTTCTTGTTTTGATCCTTATAGACGCACGTAAGCTATTATTGTGGTATTAACAATACTTTTATTAAAATATCTCAATAGTAAAGAATTGCAAAACCTATCTTGTAGTTCCCGTCTTCATTTTTTTTTGAACCCAGGGTTAAAGTAGAACGACTTTACCCATTTGGAATTTTGAGTCCGATCTTGATAAAGTAGAGACGGAACAATTGTATTCCGAAATTTATCGTTCTTGAAGAAGCCAAGTGGTTCTAGGCGAAACGTCACTAAGATTCAGTTTAATGTCCAGTAGTTTCTATTTTTGTTTAATAACCTCCAATTTAAAGGAAATCTTTTTAACCGTAGCTTGAAAAAAGTTTGTCCTTCATGGCGACTTTTAAAGTGAACTGATAACCATAAATGTTTAAAACTTATTTATTTATTTTAAAAGTGCCTGTGAATTAAAAAATGTTTTTGGTTGTGAGAAAATATTATGATTAGAAATACAAAAAAAGAAAATTTCAGTAAGTTAAAATAAATTGTAAAGATGTTACGTGTCTGGGTAAATTCGTGTTCTTTGGCTATCCCTCGAGTGATAGGAAACGCGAAATTAAAATTTATAAAATAGATATTCTTATCTCGTCTATTGTCCATTGTCTTAATCCACCTTACCTGAAACTGCAATAAATTTACCTTCAGTTGAGTAAAACCCAAAGATCTCTATTTGATGCCATTTTGATTTTGTTATACTTGGTTACATCTTCCTCTCAATTTCGATTTTAATAACGTTTCATCAGAAAAATATTTTCACTTGTCGAAAATTCATGGATTGGAAACAAAATTAACTACTATTTTAATCCTTGCTTTCTCACAATATTTGGTAATTACGCTCGCCTAGATTAAATTGTTGCACCGAATCGATGACGTTTTACTCTTCACGCGGCCGTGCCATTAGAACTGTCACGTGATGTAGGACTTATAAATCAAGGTGGTAAAGGGGTATGAATCAATTTTCTCGAAAATTTAAATAACCATTGCTCGTTTCACGAATGATCAAATGGTAGAAAATTGAAAATGACGTTTCATTTGTTACGTCGAAATCACGTTTCGTAGAAAAGAAAATGTTCAATTTACGTTTTTGGTCAATCAAAAAATCTCTACTCTTGTTAATGCCATTGGCTGAGACAGTGGCCCATTTATTTTGACTAAATCAAAAACAGTATTAAGATATGATTTTTAAAATATATTTCTTGTAACAGCTTGAGTTTGATTTCCATGCTGAGAAACAGTGTTGAGATATTTTCTCTCATGTCGGTTTTCAAGTTTGCAAACGAAGTTACCTCACGGAAACACGAAACCTGAAACCAAGAATACATAATTATATAATGAGCTAGTCAATCATCAGCCCCAAACCTGCAAGTTTGGTAGCTATATCTTGCAAGCATTTTATCTAAAATGCTTGAAACGTTTTTTATTTAATACTTTTAAACTGATCTGGTAAGAAATTTTCAGAAATTGTTTTGCTTCATAGTCACTTAATATCGTTAATATCTTTTTTATTCTTTGCTTAGTGTACGAGTATTGTAAATGAATATGGCAAACAGCTTTTGAACTTGCTCTTCCACCAGACACCCAAACAAATATGTGAGGTAAGTCTCTAGTGTTATGTTTAGCGATTTTAACTTTTAACTTGTATTAAATTTTCATTCATTACAAAAAAATACTTTGTAGAAAGAAAGGTCTAATAGAAACTTTATTATGTGTTGTCACTTTTTTGCGGTTCACGTTTTGTACGTTCAGGACTACTGTATGGTTTATCTGATTCTTGATTTGATAATCTTTTAGTTTAGGATTGATAAATTATAAATAATTATATTATAATTATATTATAATCAATAACATAAGGTTCTTATAGAGCAAGGTACCACCACCACTAACACCGTTATGACCACCACTACCTCAGCACCATCACGACCACCGATAGTGGTGCCCAGTTGGCAGTGCATTATTGCAAAACCGTCAGCCCAACTGTATAGTGACTACTGTCAGCCCAGCAGTATAGTGACCACCGTCAGCCCAACTGTATTGTGACCCCTGCTGCCCCAACACCATCATGACCACCTCCACCCGAACATTATTGTCACCACTACTATTCCAACACCATTGTAATAACCGTCATCCCAGCACTATCGCGACCACTGCCACCCCAACACCATTACAACCACCATCACTACAAGACAATTATGGTCACCGCTACCCGAGCATTATTGCGACCACCGTCACCCCAACATTATTGCAACCACCACCACTCCGATACCATCACAAACGCCAGCTTCCAATACCATCGGTATAACCACTTCATGTTATCATTAATTTTATAAATCGTCGCAGTCGAACATTTTAACACATCACTACCACCTTCCATCATCCGTATAGACATCATTGCCATTTTCATATTCCACTGTTATACGTCAACTGTTCGAATTTTCATCTGTATTACAGTAGTATCGATTGCTTAATAATGGCTTGTTATAACATTGTGTAATCGACTTTGCTTGTTTATTACCACGTAGGATTTGGGTCTTTGTAGTAGCTCAAATGAGATCCCTTGCTATCTTGGTGCCAGTTATTGGTGCTTGAACCAGAAGATCGCGGTAAAATGTAAAGTGAGTGTCTATTAAATTTGTTTCAGCATCATAAAAATGTTTTCTTGTTGGGCCATCGTTACAAATTGCGGAAATGTTTATACCATGTTTATTTCCGCAATTTGTTTGTTGTTTCAGCATGATATCTCAAGCTTCAACTCAAACAGATCTCAAAATTAAAGAAGCTAAGGATGGCAACGGCTTACCGATGCTATATGTTGTATTTTAAAATGTGTGTCGTTTAAGCCCCGAGCAAAAGGTTTCAACATTTAACATCCATTCGATTTTATCGAACAGTAATGTTGAACCGTTTGCCACCCCTTTTTAAACATGTTGAAACATGTTGAAATGAAGTCGAAATGATGTGGAAAAAGTTTAAAAGGGTTTAAACTTTGCTTCAACATTCATTCGATTTTTCTTTTGTTCTCGAAAATGTTGATGGTTGTTGAAACCGTTTGCGCGGGGCTTTTAACATTATCCTATACGCGCATGGGCAATATCTGTGTTTCTTGACACGCGGTTACTAAGAAACAGAAATTTTAGTTAAAATGGCGTTAGTGCTTTAAATGTGTACGAGGAGACTCAAATAGAAGACGGGATGTTTTTGAAAAAAATATTACAATCGAGAAAGGAGGGAAGTAGGATATACAGAGCTTCAAGAAATATTAAATATTTGCAAACGTGAGATCAAATCAAAAATAGCAGGACTTGGTACGCAACTCCGCGGTCGTGAAGTCTGGTGTGATCCATAGTTCGCGCAATGCCAATGGCGTCTAAATCAGTACAGCCGGCCGGATGTCGCAGCCTGTTATTCAATACCAGACCTCTCACGCAATTTTTGTTGAAACAAAATCGAAACAAATGTTGAAATCGTTTGCCCACCCGGTGTTTAGCGTCATTCAACATTCTTAAACATTGTTCGATAAAATCGAATGGATTTTGAAGTAAATGTTGAAACCGTTCGCTTCGGGCTTTAGACTTCTCAATATTGATAGAGAATCATATTTTTAGGTTTATGTGTTACTCTTCGTATTATTACCGTGATAAAGCAACAAAACATGGTTATAAAATTATGTCTTTGATTATTTGTTTTTCTTTTCTTTGATTTACAGGCTTTGCAATATTGTAAGGATCATGCGTGGTAGAGAATCAGCCTGGTGGTTGCACCCCACCTTTCATTACAATTTCAATTTATAATTCTAGTGATCATGTTACCCATTGTCCGAAGTCGGCAAGAAAGTTGGGTTCCTAAAGTTATTGTCATATACTTGTTGTTGTATTTTATGTATTTTATTACTCTGAAATTTTCGAATAAAAGATGTTTACTGTTGTTTAGTTTGTATATTTACAAACACAGGGTTTAATTTTTTGTGCGAACAACCATTGGAGGGTACATGTGCATGGTCAAAATGTTATTGCACGATTTTTTTCTATCGAATTCTATCATTTTATTGCGTCTAAGTGTTTTGAGCTTGGAATATAACTTGTGATTGTAGTTTGCTCGTGTTAAGAGACTCGTGGGGGATGAATCTGAGACAAAAGCGTGATCATAATATTGTTGCCCCAGGAGTGATGGAAGTTGAATCTGGGTTAACCTTTTATGGTCAGGTGTTTCCCGATTTGATATTCGTGAATAGCGTGACCATATTGTTTAGATGATTGTGATCATGACTAATGGAGTCGAAAGTTGAAACATAATTAGAACATATAAACAGATCTTTTGCGCGCTTTTTGTAAGACGTGAGCGTGCTTCTATAACTCAATAAACTCATAAAGTTGTTATTTCTTGCATCTGGGAAGTTACTGAAAAGTTATTACTAGAAAATTTTGTCTTTGCCTGCTTCAGTGACAAAAACTTTTCAAACTATCATGTGCTTTTGGTGAGCCAAGGAGAATTCTTCAATAAAGCGAAAACATATTTTTTCTCCCGCACTGAGCACTCGAAATGTTTTTAAAAGAAATAATTCATACATAGCGTGCGTCTATCGATGCACTTGGGAAGTTGGTAGAGTACTCAAACGCTTCTCTCGTGCTCTCCCAACTTCCCGCGCACGCTATGCATGAATTATTTCTTAAAAATCCCATATTGTACTGTGTAGCAAAAGTTGACTTTAATTAGTTTTTGTTTATTACATACTGGTACAGATGAATGCATACTCTTGTATTTTTGCATTTTAGCATTTAAGCCCTAACGAATAATAGAAAATACATCGTGCATTTTGGTTTCATATATGAACTCAAATGTTCGTTATAACGCTGCCTGCCCTTCTTTTCCCCGGCTCCTTACATAAAGAAGTATTTAAGATTAAGTTTGAAACTATTAAACAATACAAAGAGTATATTACAAGGTAGGGCGAACGTATAAAGTTTACCTGAGTGGTTAAAATATTTGACTTTTGAGAGCAGCGAACGAGTTCATTTTTTTCCATGAACTTCGTATAGTCAAGCCAACGTGTAGTTTTCTTTTTGCCAACGAGTCAGCCGAGCGAAGACGCGAGGCTGACGAGGCGGCAACATCATAGAGCCGAGGCGCGAAAAGGTTATGCAGAAAAAGGCTCAATGGGATGTAATGTAAGGTTGCTCATAGCCAATCAGCGAACGACTTGCTTTTGACGTCACCAGAGACTCGTGGTCATCTTTAAGGAGCGCTCGCTCGTCAATTATAGAATCAGACTGTTATCTATTAGAAAGTGAGTTCTACATCTATTTCTTTTTGCTTTCTTGTTTGATATTAACCTGTGTAAACGTTTCTCATAATTATTTCTATATATATCTACACACCGAACGCATTCCAATTGCATTTGTCAACATATAATACCATATATGCGTACCAAAAATTACGGTGTTCAACTTACCAATAGAGAAAAATATTGCCCTGGGAACCCCTACAGTTACCATCTATATAACAGAGTCGTGACGAGGGATATTATTTCCAATATTCTTGCCCAAAATGTTGATCCCTGATCCCAAATACTATGATAATTTTGATCCCGGATACCATGAAAAATACTGCTGATCCCGATCCCATGGGTTGTGATCCCCGATCCCGGAGCTATGATCCCTGATCCCGGGGCTGTGATCCCTGATCCCGGGGCTGTGATCCCTGATCCTATATCCCTCGTTACGACCCTGATATAACATTGTCCGGCTGCGATGCTAGCGTGGTTGGTCCTTGTAGTTTAGTAGTTAACACGTCGGACTAGTAAACCGAAGATGTGGGGTTCGATTCCCGCCAAGGGTTTATATATGATATTTTTCTCTTAATTCTTTTTGTTCACAATATAAACAACGAGCCAATTGGCGCACTGATTCTGGGGTGATTGACACGAAAAGTATTTAACAAGAGAACAGATTACACTTATTGAATTATTCTATCTTGCCAAAGAGCTAATCTAAAACAAATTGTTACAAAAAAAATGTTTATGTTGAATTGTTTTCTCGTGTAAACTGCGCGCTGAAATATTTCATTTTTTTTCAAACTGAAAAATGAGAGCGTCAGTTCTCAGCTTAGTTTTAAAAGAAATAGTAAGCAAACACCGCATGAAACTGGTGATGAACATTTAATATATAGAGAGAGTTTGAAATTATGATTTACATGACGTTTCGTAAAAGTTGATTACTTTAAAATCTTGGCAAGAGGACGATCTGACTATCACTGTATACTAAAAGATCCATTGTTAATCAAGGATTTAAAGCCGTCTCGAACTGAATGACTATGCAATATTTATATTGTTCGTCACCGCTGTTTGTGTACTATTTAGAACACAGGTAGCCTAGGCTAACGATGAGTAAAATAATTTGTATAGAAATATAGAGAAAATGTATGGAGATTTAAAATTACTATATTTTTTCACTTTAATCCAAATAAAGATAGAGAAAAAACACTCACCGTGTCCTTTTGTGTCCTTTTGATGTTTTCAGTAATCCATTGAACGTGTTTCGCCGAATTCCGTTAGAATTTATTTGACTTGTGTTATTCACTTATAAATAAATCAATTTGAATTTTTCCATACGTTTCTCTATTATAAGTTGTGTTTCACAAGCAGAACGAAAACTGAAACAAATGTGTGGTCCTCCTTCTCTCCATCAGATTCGCACCACACATTGCTCTCACCATCGTTTTTTCTGTTTTTCTCAAAATTCCCTCAAACACCATGTCTCACTTCCATATAACATCGCTAATCTCGCACAACTCCGATAAATCATTCCTTTCATCTGCAGAGAGAACCTTTTTGAGTTGAGCAACTCTCTACATTCTTTGGTTCGCCCAACCAATTCTCACTCTAGCCGTCACAGCTGCCTTACAACCACCACTTCCGTTCACTCTATCTCCCAAATAGCAGAAGCCTCTCACCGATTCCACCTCTTCACACAACTCCTCCTCAGGTCCCACGAATCCATTAACCTGTTTGTTGCATCTTCCACACACAAAATCTCTCCCCAACCTCACAGTCACTCTCTTTACTTTTGCGCATCTACCATGTATCCATTTCCCACAATTCACACACAACACTGAATTTGCCTTTACTCTCTTCCCACAAATGCCACATGGATCTTTTTTACTTACACTCTTTTCACCTTCTGCACTACTCACTAACACTTTTGTCTTCCCGACGTTCACCTTCTGCCCCTTGCTCTCGAATGCCTCCTTCCATTTCCAACTTCCTGCTCAGACCCTCCATCGTTTCGCTCGTCAAAACCAAGTCGTCTCCATACAACATCTCGCTCATCGAACCACTTCTCACACTCTCAGTAACCACGTCAATCACAATTGCAAAAAGTAATGGTGACAATGCAGATCCCTGGTGCACACCAACTTTCACCTCAAACGCCTCTGATAACTCTTGCCCAACTCTAATTCTGGTTTTCGAACCTTCATACAGACTCATCACTGCTTTCACCAATACCTCTGGAACACCTCTTCCTCAGTGCCCACTCTACTAACTTTCTCGGAGCCCTGTCAAATGCCTTTTCTAAGTCAAGAAAGCACATATACATCCTTTTCTCTTTCTCCAAATACTCCTCTTGCAACCTTCTCAAGATAAATACTGCATGCATCTATCGTTCCTTGCCTGGCATAAAACCAAATTGCATCTCATTCACTTGTACCACATGCCGCAATCTCTTCTCCAGCACCTTATCTTCAATTTTCATTGCATGTTTAAGCAACTTCACTCCCCTATATGCCTCACAACGTATTGCATCCCTTTCCTGTTGAATATCGGTGCCATGACACTCAGTACCCACTCATCTGGCATTGCTCTTCCATCCAAAACATCTTGACACAGCTCCACCATCACACCAATCCCCATCTCCCCACTCGCCGCTATCATTTCCACACTTACTTCCGAGGGTCCAGCAGCCTTTCCCGCTTTCATTTCCCTTATCGCCTTCACCACTTCTTCCCG
>JAOBRB020165099.1:0-22429 GCA_027575285.2 Zoanthus pulchellus
AGGCTGTAGTAAAACAGCCGAAAGCTTAATTTTTATTATATATTTTTAACCAGAGAACGTTATATATATTTTTTAAAATTTTTATGTAAACAAAGCTGTACATTTCAAAAATCTAATTTAGATTACTGTTTCTTGTGTTTTGCTTTTCCTCTAAAAGTAACGGTCTCCTTTTGCAAAACTGACACCGTAGCCCTGCAATGCATTTTCTGTTAAAGATGGCAAGAAAAACGCCACCGAATGTTTCGCAATAATGCGAAGATGGCATTAGTTTTTATTTTCATAGTAATTCCACAAGCGAGAATCTAGCATCTCGAGCAGTAGCCGATCGTTGACCAAGTCTTACGTCGGTGTTATAATGTCCTGACTAACACTAAAAGTTATGGCCGCTCATACCTTTCACGATACAGCAAGTGTATTTTTCTAAATTTCTTGCTCCCCGTTGACACACTTTTCAAAGGACTGTCAAGCGAATATTTTATTTCTCAGAGCGTTGGTTTGGTGAATGATGTAAAAAACATTTTTCTCTCGTGCTTTGTTTTACAGTTTTGGTTATTTTCACAGCGTTTGCGACTAGTTTCTCAGCTGCATTGTCGTTTTCGAGCTTCGATTTCATTTTTTAAATATTTATCCATTCAGAGTTCAGTTTAGTTTTATTTTGTTTCGGTAATTTGTTTAATATCGTTTGTTCTGTTTATTCCCGGAACTGACAACTTTAAAAAAAAACAAGTTACACAAGTTAATATTACTTAAAAGCACGTTTCAAATTTCCCGACTTCTCAGTTGAAACATCAATTTTCTTCATCAAAGCAAATAACCTTGATTGCCCTTTCTCCATAAGCATTAATGCCTCAGCCCTACAAAAGACATCTGTCGTACCATTTGGGTTCTTGTGTATGATTTCAGGAGATTGGATGACCCGTTTCTTGGCAGTGAAGACCTTTAGAACCGAGTATATATGATTTCAAACGCTCGCTCACTTTTTTTTAAAGTAAACCCGTTGTCCAGAGCACAATATTTCATGCACTATCGCCATACAGTTAACAGTGAGGTCAGGGAGAAAGACGTGATATAACGTATTATCACCATACAGTTCCATACAGCTAACAATGAGGTCAGAGAAAGAGACGTATAATATAATGTAGTATCGCCATACAGTTAACAATGAGGTCGGGGAGAGAGCCGTGATATAATGTAGTATCGCCTTACAGTTAATAATGAGGTTGGGGAGCGAGCCGTGATATGATGTAGTATCGCCTTACAGTTAATAATGAGGTCAGGGAGAGAGACGTGATATAATGTAGTATCGCCTTACAGTTAGTAATGAGGTCGGGGAGAGAGCCGTGATATAATGTAGTATCGCCTTACAGTTATTAAGGAGGTCAGGGAGAGAGACGTGATATAATGTAGTATCGCCGTACAGTTAATAATGAGGTCGGGGAGAGAGCCCTGATATTATGTAGTATCGCCTTAAGTTAATAATGAAATCAGGGAGAGAGACGTGATATAATGTAGTATCGCCATACAGTTTTAATAATGAGGTCAGGGAGAGAAATGTGATATAATGTAGTATCGCCTTACAGTTAATAATGAGGTCGGGAAGAGAGCCGTGATATAATGTAGTATCGCCATACAGTTAACATTTTGGTCAGGGAGAGAGACGTAATATAGCGTATTATCACCATACAGTTAATAATGAGGTCAGGGAGAGAGCCGTGATATAACGTAGTATCGCCTTAGAGTTAATAATGAGGTCAGGGAGAGAGACGTGATATAATGTAGTATCGCCTTACAGTTAACAAGAGAGACGTGATATAATGTAGTATCACCATACAGTCAACAATGAGGTCAAGGAGAGAAACGTGATGTAATGTAGTATCGCCATACAGTTAACAATGAGGTCAAGGAGAGAGACGTGATATAATGTAATATCGCCTTACAGTTAACAATGAGGTCAAGGAGAGAGACGTGATATAATGTAGTATCACCATACAGTTAACAATGAGGTCAGGGAGAGAGATGTGATATAATGTAGTATCGCCTTACAGTTAATAATGAGGTCAGGGAGAGAGACGTGATATAATGTAGTATCGCCATACAGTTAACAATTAGGTCAGGGAGAGAGACGTGATGTAATGTAGTATTGCCATACAGTTAACAATTAGGTCAGGGAGAGAGCCGTGATATAATGTAGTATTGCCATACAGTTAACAATGAGATCTGGGAGAGAGACGTGATATAATGTAGTATCACCATAAGTTAACGATGAGGTCAGGGAGAGAGACGTGATATTATGTAGTATCGTCATACAACTAACAATGAGGTCTGGGAGAGAGACGTAATATAATGTAGTATCGCCATACAGTTAACATTTTGATGAGGGAGAGAGATGTGATGTAATGTGGAATCACCGGCTTAGAATCGCCATTAGTTTTGTATCACGATATTTTCAATGTTTTAACGCGCGTTTATTTTGAGTCGGTGATTCCACATTATATCACGTCTCTCTCCGTCATGAAAATGTTAACTGTATGGCGATACAATGTGGAATCACCGGCTCAGAATCACAATTACCTTGTAAAACTCTCGATTACGAGTTTGCTGGAGAAACCGGCGCGTCTTGAAATCTTGTCCTCATCCTTGCCCTTGAATCTAAAGGTCTTTTAATGTTCCGCCAGTGCCGATTTGTTAGTTTCGTCTTCTCTGTTCTCACTCCCACTTGTTGCAAACTCGGCCTTTTATTCGCGTCCTCTGGAGAAGGCTGGCATTTCAACGTCGGGAAATTTTAAACGTGTTTTTAAATATTCTCATCCGGAGTAACTTGTTTTGTTTTAAATATATTTTAATCATGTCTTTACTTTGTTACAAGCCAAATTTTATTGACAACCTCTAGTTTCATGCAGTCCCTTGGCCAAGTTCAGCCCACAATAATCTAAAACAAAGATTGGACAGACGGCCGACTGGATTGGCGAGGCCGGTCTCATCTAGATATTAAAGTAGTTGTCCTTTTACGTTCAAGGACTGAAAGACTGCAAGAAATGTCTACTGAACAACCGCCTCCCAGTTCCAGTCGACCTCTGCAAGTTGGCTTTACTAGGCCTCAGACTTCCCGCGGCTCCGGTGCACAGGCCTCCAAAATTCCACAGCCTAGAATCTCGATCAGACACAGCCGAGTGTAAATGAGGCGCAATCTACACGGCCAGGGGACTGGTCAACGCCCACCAACAAATCACTGACATCCATCCGATCTCAGTCTTGAATGCAACACGTGTCTTGCCTGCCACGTTCCTAGAACGTGAATCATCTTTAAAATCACGTGTTATATTCATTGTTTCTGTAGGTCAGTTGGAGATAACAACGAGAAACCGCGTTCGTTGCGCTTTACATGGAGTATGAAAACGACCAGCTCCATGGACCCCCAGGAGATGATGAGAGAGATCAAGAAGGTTCTAGAGTCCAATAATTGTGACTATGACCAGCGGGAGAAGTATCTATTACTTTGTTGCCATGGAAACCCAGCGGAAAACAATCATGTTCAGTGGGAAATGGAGGTTTGCAAATTGCCCCGGTTGTCACTCAACGGAGTACGTTTCAAACGCATTTCTGGGACTTCCATCAATTTCAAGAATGTTGCTTCGAAAGTAGCTAACGAGCTTCGCTTGTGATAATCTGAGATCGAATTTAGTGTTCTAAGGACAAAAACGAACATCCTCGCCTCATCCAACCGTCTGTGGAAACTGTTTCCATATTTAACCATCCACCGGCCGTATGCGAGACATGGATGGCCAATAATGTCAGATACCAGTTCCCACATGAATTCTTTGAGTACCGTGTTCTTGGGTGAGAAATATTTTGTGGGAAGTAGTTGAATTTTCAAAAATTTACGGGTTTATCCAAAAATTACATTTGATTTAAACTGGTGAGCATTCTTTTCGTAATCATCCGTCTCCCTAACGCAGGTGTCATGCGTTAAGGACTGGGGACCAAAGTGTTCCTTATCACGAAGACTTGTAGGAGGAAATCATGTAAAGTGTAAATATCGTAGGCACTATATTTAATTTTAAAACGTTTTGCTTGAGGCTGTAATGATAGCTCACCTATACTGAGCAGTCACCGGCCAAATTTCAACATCATTCGATGGTTCCTTTTAAGATTAAAATTATTTCTTTAAGACAATAAACAAAACAAAGCGGACGCCTCTGATCCTAATGACCAGCGGTTTACTTCGTGTACCATTGTTACTTCTCTTGTGATAGAATATGCCAAGCTCTAAGGAGAGTTTTTTAATACTTTTAAAACGCCAGTGTATATTTGTTGTCCGCTTCACTCTAGATATCAAATGGGAACTACCAATGTCTGATATTGGATCTCTTGAACCATTTGTATGGAAGGGAAAGATAGAAGTGTAAGATGAAAAGAAAAACTGTGCTGTTTATCGTTCGACAGAGAGTCAATGAATACTTTGGGCGCGAGCTCATGCCTAAAGCAATTCCTTTTAATCCCATACCAATTTTAAGTTATTTTTTAATTTTTAATTGATAGATAAATGTCACGACTGTTTTTATTACAAACCCGTTTTGGCAGTTCTCCGTGATATCGTCGGTGTAACTGTTAATAGTGAGCACTGCCTAAACAGATTTGACGTAAATAGCTTCGCGATTTTTATCACGTTATTTCCAATTTTCTGCTGTCTGGATTAATAATAGAAATTTAAGCAATTCCCTTACTTTTTGACTTCAGCGGAATTTTACCTTTTCGGCCTGTTTATCTTCCTGGCAACGGTCCGGTGGAAGTCAAACAAATTATAAGTAGATATTAGTTTCTACAACCTAGTATAAAGAGTTCCTACATACATTCCAGTAAAAAGCTATTCGTTTAGTTTTAAAATTGCAAATATTTAATGTTTTGTACAAATTGTAACATTTTTGTAGTCGGGCGGTGCGAACTTGAATAAATTTTAAAATAATTGTAAGCTGAAGTTGTCAGAAAATGGGGGACGTTTGACCCAAGACCAAACCTTGTAGTTCTTTATGAATTGGCGTGCATCTGTGGAAATGCAAATGTCAGATTTTGTAGACACGCCCGTCAAACTATTTGTAAGTCGCTTTGTCAGTCGTGCTTTTCGTTACGGCATTACGTTTTTTGGTGTTTGTCATGGTAACCGCCAGGGCTCCGTTGTTTAAAGACTGGTGAAGGCTGATGGGTTAAGCAATCATTCAAAGAGGAATTTCTTCTTTAAGAAAAGGTAAACCCTTGTTTATGAATACTGTTTGAATTTTTCTAGGAAAGTCTTGTTAATTCCCAAATTACAGCTAAAGCCTCTCCTTGTAAGATCGGAACCAAGACCATGGGTTAAACACTTAACCCTAGGTTAGTGCTCACCGGCTTTTGAACAACTGGACCCTGATGTGTAGTAGAAAACAAGATCGTGGGTTAAACATTTAACCCTGAGTTTGTGCTCACCGGCTTTTGAACAACTGGACCCTGATGTATAGTAGAAAACAAGATCGTGGGTTAAACATTTAACCCTGAGTTAGTGCTCACCGGCTTTTGAACAACTGGACTCCGAAGGGCGGTTGGTAGCCAGAGAGTGACAACAAGCTGTCTTGTTTTATAGTTTGGTAATCATTCTATGTAAATAATTATAAATCAGGGCCCAGTTGTTCTAAGTGAGCCGGTTAGTGTTTACCCAGGGTTGAATAATTAATTCGTAGTTTTGTTTTTGACATAACAGAAACGGATTTGAGCTTAAATTGTTGAAATAACAGGTTGTTTCCTATTAGGAACTCGGCAGTAAGGACTGTAATCTTTTCCTTAAAAAGCAATTGAAGCTGTAATTTTTGCTTAACCCAGTGTTAAATTCGACCCACCTTTGAACTCCCCAAATGCTTTTCAAAACTTAAGAATTCGAAATTAGGTGCAATTACGAAATGTAATTATAAAAGGCTGATTAACTCATAGTCAACTCTGGTTTGAAACTTGTGCCCATGTTCCTCTTGATTGACCTTGGCTGATTTTTGCTAATAATCTCCGAAGAAACTATCTTTGAATTTTAGCTAGCTGTTATTTTTAAGTTGTATAAGATTTGGTAATCAGTTCATATTTTTTATTTATTCCGAGCATAGTTTATTAGAGTTGACTTGTTATGAAACTTGTATACTTTCCTTGACGTTGACATAAAGACTTTGAGATGTAAATGACAAACGGCAAGTAGAAGAAAAGGTCCTAAACTTGACCGTGCACACAATATGAAACACTCGGATGTTACTGAATCCAGGAATGGAAAAAGGTTTTTAAAATTTTTTTGCATCGAGTATCGCAGCAATGACAGTCGGATTCCACAGGAAGCCCAAGGCATTTTTTTGTATCTCCGCTGAGCAGTATTTTAAAAACCATTCCCCATTCCTGGTTTTAGTAACATCCTAAACACTCTAGTAGACGTCTTTCATAAATGGCGACCATTTCAATATTCTTTTGTCGTCATTTGTATTAACCTTAGTAGCCTCGTTTGGGGTAAGATATTCTTTTGCATTTTCTGCTCGAACACGAGGCTAGTGGGGCTAAATTGAATGAAGACAAAGGAATACTAAAATGGTCGCCATTTATGAAAGGATTTTTTTGTAGTTTGCTACATTTCGTTACCAGTCTACTGTAACAACTTTGTTACAACTTCTATGCTAAGTTAGTTGTCTCGGGGGTGACGTGGGGGTATGCCTCTTGGGCCAGGCCATGATTAAAAACTTTTTATAGTGAAATCGAGGTGTTCATTTGCATTCATAAGAACTCGGTCGATAAATTTGGGCAGTTCTGGAAGATAGGAATAGCTCTTTTGTTTACTTCAAACTCTTTCGAAAAGCGCACTTTTTACAACGTACCCATGCATTCGTGCTAGTGAACAGTTGAATGGGTTAGTACCCTCCCACCCACATTAACCAACCCTTATCTGAATACTACTTTAGTGCATATGTAATAACCAGATTTAGCCTGGCTTGAGTTATGAGTTCGGCCAAAAGTGCCAGTTTGAAGTAATTATTTTCTAATCCTTGTTCGTCCGCTTTGTTTTGTTTGTTATCAGAGTCTCGTTATTTTAAATATCTAAACATCTTGGCACCTGTGAGACCTTTAATATTTATATGCCTGTTACAAAACTGGCCCAATATATCGAAGAATCACGCCATATTTCTAATTCTAATAGTAGTTACAATGTATTAGGTGCCTATTTCGTGAAAACAAATACAAAACAAATTATTTTATGTGCAATGAATCACTTTTCTTTACAGACTTTCAGCTGTTTATTACTACTACTGCTACTACTACTACTATTACTACTACTACTACTACTACTACTAGTACTACTGCTACACTACTACTACTTCTATTACTACTATTATTTCTCACGATTACTATTATAAATACTTTGTAGTAACTGTGCGGTAGTGGCTATAGGTACCTATGGGGCTTTACCTAGGTAGACTGGTCTTTTTTGTAGCTACAGCAAATATCATGGTGAAAAGGCAATTACACACGTATCAATATTTGTGGGAAACATTTGGTGGCAACATTTTTTGAAACGTTTCCGTCAACAAATGTTGCCCGGACTTCTATACACACGAGTATACAAAGTTGCTTTAACATTTGCTTGAAATGGTCGAGGTTATTTTTATTTTAGTGTTTAGACTATATTTCCTATTTGATTAGTTGTGATACTCCTCAGCCCTGACATTCCATAGACAAGCATATTCTTCATAAAGAAATATCAGCAATTCAACACTCCATGAAAACGCGGTAGCATGATTATTCATGAGACTCGAAACAGAGATTTAATTTCCGTTCAACACCTACAACAATGTTGCCAAGAATGAACATGTTCATTCTCGTTCAACATGTTGATTGTTTCCCCTAAACACATTCGCACGGATCAACATTTGTGGGAAACAATGTTGGTCAACATGTTGCCCACAAATGTTAATCTGTGTGTAATTGCCTTAAGAGTTTGAGAGATGTAACTATTAACCACAGGATACCCAAGTAGACATGCATTGGGCTATAGGAGTTAAACAGGATACCCAAGAAAAAGATCGTTTTGAAAATTTAAATAGACCAGAAAAACAATTACTCCATATCACTCGCCAAAGGCAAGAATTTTTTTGCTGTACCTACATGGAGTCCATGGCTATCTAGTTTTTACTACAAGTTTATGACTATCGTGAGATCTACAATCTCGGACAAAATGTTTTAGACACCTTCGCTAAAAAATATCGCCCCGCACCACCGTTCAATGTTGCGCTATTCAACCTTTAAAGTTTCTGACTTGTTCAACAACATTGTTGTGGGGGAAGGGGTAACAAAGGTATACCTGGCCAAAGTTTTTGTCTGAGATTGTAGATATCTTGTTTTTGAACTCTAGAACGACTGATTCTTAATTCGTCATTTAATATTCAAAATATTCGGGCATAAAACTGAAGAGTAAGAGTTAAAACAAGAAGGCATTCCTAAAATGTTTTTTTTTTGTAATAATATTTCGGCATGATAATACAGATAATGTGGAGTAATACCATTAATTCAAATTTATCTAAGGCCGTACCGACGGGGCAATTTTTTCAGCAACTTGCAATGATATCGTTTGTTGTGTGCGATTGGCTCTTTACCTTGATTGCAACAGTGGTGTTGCAAGGCAAGTTGCTGATATTGCAACAGTGGTGTTGCAAGGCAAGTTGCTGAGAACGTGATGTTACATGCTGCAACTGGCTTCACAACGTTACGTTGCCAGTTGCAAAGAGATGTTACACGTGTAATTTTGTCAGCAACTTGCTGAAAAAATAGCCTCGTTTAACAGGGCCTTGATTTGGTGCTGGTTTTTGTTCTTTAAAAAACAATGCCGTCGGATAACAATCGAAACATTTTAAAAATAACAATGGAATGGCTTTTCGTTTTTTCTTTCTTGTAATACTCTGTTTATAAAACTTATCAATGAATTTGTCGAAGGGACAACTTCTGATGGCGCCGCATTTCAAGGAACGGTTTTAGTAGTATATGCGGAGTCGCTCAAATACCAGCCAGTTAGGTTTTTAATTTCGGCTATGGTATTTGAGGGTTCGCTATAGTTCACTTATGACTCCTCATATACTACTTAGGTCACGTTGGTTATCTATAAGTTCACGAACGTATCTCAAATACCATGTATTGATAACAATTTTGTGTATAGGCAAATATGCTATCTGCCTATGCATACAAACTTGGCAAACCAATTATGTAAGCAAATATGCCATCGGTCTATGCACACAAACTTAGCAAGCCAACTATGCATACAAATTATTGATTGGAAACATGCTAACATATCTGCTATATACGAGAAAGGCTTAAGGACAGATGCAACCAGTGCCTTGCAAAATACTGGAACATATCTTATGTCATAGTATCATGCTCCACCTTGAAAAGCATGACGTCTTGGTTAATTATTAACATGGATTTTGCAAACATCGATTCTGTGAAACTTAGCTTATTAATACAGTAGAACAATTAGCTCGCTCAGTTGATCAAAGATACCAGTTACATCTTGTAATTTTAGACTTTTCCAAAACCTTCGACAAGGTACCACATAATCACTTACATAAAAAAATGAGTTATGTTATTCGAGGGACTACCTTATCTTGGATGCGTTCCTGGCTGACAAATAGAACACAACAAGTAGTACTGGAGGGGTCATGTAGTGAGAAATCAGTTGTCAAGTCTGGAGTCCCCCAGGGCACGGTACTTAGCCCCATTTGTTTTCTAATATATATTAATGATATGGGTAGTGATATATCTAATAATCTGAAGCTTTTTGCCGATGATATACTTCTTTCAGGCCATGTGTATAACACCAGTAATGCTATCAGGCTATAACAAGACCGAGACAAGCTGGTACTATGGGCCCAAATATGGCAGATGGAATTTCATCCATCATAGTGTTATGTCTTAAGAATCTGCAGAACCACAAATATCACTGTATACCCCTACTCTATGCTAGGTCATACTCTAAAAGTTGTCAATCATGTGCTATATCTGGGGATAGCACTAACAGAGACTCTAAGCTGGAAAACACACATACTCAACATTAAGAACCGAAGCCAATAAAACCCTTGGATTCATCAAGCGAAACCTATATCAGTGTCCCAGGAGATCAAATCGCAAGCCTACAAAGCCCTGGTGAGACCAATAATGGAATATGGGTCGACAGTGTGGGGCCCATCTAGAGAATGTCAGAAGACTGCTTTACAGAAAAGAAAGATGGCGACGGCGGCACGCAAAAATTGCGAGTGGCAAAGATTGTATATTTTCTGTATTATTTACATTCTGCTTAGAGGACTATCGCCTCAGTGTATCCACACCCCAATTATCTTTAATAGATATCTGAACAGACATAACTATAATGCTGCTGAAAAAAAATAGCAAAACAGTTACTGTTCGTCAGCAGGACGCCCAAATTGTGTGCAATTGTGATTACACAACTGAAAGCAAAGAACAAGACAACCGAGATATCTGCTCGTGCAATACTGGGTCATGGCTTCTCTATTCTTGCTATTGGGTGACATTTGCCCTAATCCAGGATGGACATACTCAGTACTGAACTAAATAGCTCATATCTGAACAACCGAAGTTTGCCTAAACACCTCGATGAATTCAAAATCCTCATGGCGGACAATCCGTTTTTTTGACGTAATGTGTCTCAGCGAAACCTGGTTGACTTCCACCTGGTGTGATACTGAGCTCCACATTGATGGTTAAAACATAATAAGAAGAGATCGTGACGACTCGCAAAGAGATTGCGGCACTGCAATATTTTACAGCACAAAATTCAGGGCTAGGCAACGATTAGATCTTTTTGTTCAAGATATTGAAACTGTTTGGCTGGAGCTAACTCTACCGAATCGCAAGAAAAATCTTATATGCTCGCTTCACAAACCACCTAACGCTGATTTTTACGCATTTAAAGCAAGTTTGGACAATGTTCTGGAACAATTAGCCAGTGAAGGAGTTGAGACACTTATTCTCGGAGACTTTAATTGCGATATACTTCCTAAAAACTGGCAAAACCTCTAAAAACTTATGCAACTACTAAATGTGTACGAATTTGATCAACTTATTAGAGAACCAACGTACATTTCCGTACCCTCTTCTACGACAATAGACCTTGCATTTACAAATGATGCTGACAAAATAATCAAGTCGGGTGTGCAACAGTGCTCTATTACTGATCATTCACTGATATATTTTTGACAAAACGAGTGCGAAAAAACTACGAAGCCCCGGCATAAATATTCAATACTAAAATTGCAAATACTATTCTAGTCTTTGCTAAAATTCAAGAAAAGGCAGTTGATGAAATGGTGTAAACTTTTTTACTAAAAGATAAGCTTCTATCTTGTTATCAATTTGTTTTCCGTCCACTACACTCTACTACAACCAGCCTAATCGATATCACAAACACTATTCTGTACAATATTGATAAGGGAAAACTTACAACCTTGGCAATCTTGATCTATCTAAAACTTTTGATACCCTCGACCACGAATTACTATACTTACAAAATTGTCAGATTTTTGCCTAAGCAAGTCCTCAGTGAATTGGTTCAAAGGGTATCTTACAAAGAGAACCAAAAGTGTTATACATTAATGCTATTCTTTCTGATGTTGAAACCATGTTATATGGTGTGCCCCAGGGGTCTATCTTGGGACCTCTATTGTTCATATGTACATTAATGATCTACCGTCAGTAACAAAGTACTGTAAAGTTCACCTTTATGCTGACGATACCTTGTTGTTATTTTAAAGCAGTTCTGTGCAAATTATTGAGGATGTCCTGTCTCAAGACCTTGATCACGTGGTTGGATGGTTGAACCAAAACTTTCTCATGTTAAATCAATCAAAGACTAAAGTTATGCTATTGGGAACCCACCAAAAACTCAGTTCAGTCCAATCATTTACAGCTGGTGTAAATGACAACGAATAAATGAATACATGAATACATGAATGAATAAATAGAAAATTCAGTGGTGAACAGCAAGATTTGCAACTGATTTCCATTTATGTTTTCGCTTTTATTCATTAATTATAGAGCACACTCTGCTCCTTTATTTTCTAAATTAGGAATTTCAGATATTTTTCAAATCAATTAACACGTTTGAAATAGCTGAATTAAAGCGGGACTTAACCTAAAAAAATTGTATAAAATAGAAGTTTTTGGGGGGGAGAGGGGAGATCCTATAAAAACTGTATTTTTTCGTTAATTAAAACCTGGGGGACTGGGTATGGCCTGTGTATGTGATGACACGTAAACGTTAGTCACGTGACAGCCCGCATCGTTTTTCGAATCATTTTCTGACGAGCGGTTTCAAGGTGAAAACCGCCAAAATAATGCTATTGTTTTGGCATTTTTGGGCAAATCTCGGGTGCCTGAGCTCATCATTAAGGGATGAGAAGGTCTAAACCTTGCCAGTATCGAAGAACTTTTCATTGGCACTGTGATCATAGCAAAATCAGCCAGTCTGCTTGATTCGAGCACTGGCTTCTTGCTGTATCATGGAAAAGGGGCCCTACGAGTGTTTGCCTCAGTCCCATGCAGCCAGCTGCATTTTGCATTTCTGTTAGTTTTATTGAAACTCTACAAAGTCTAGAGAGCTTTTGGTGCAAAATGTTAGCTATTATTTGTGGGCACTGGTGTTTCCTGTGCAAAATATTCCAAGTTTCCCATGATGCAATGGTGCATATTTGTGTTCTATGGCTGATCGACCGCATATGCAGGGTTATTTCAGCTCAGGTTTTTCATGTTTGTAAATAAAAATTCCATTTTACAGTAGAAGAACAATTGTTTAATAATATTTTTTATGTTTATGGAAAATTGAAAGTATAATAAAAGAGTTTAGACAGCTTGTGTTCCAGGCAAACTTTGTTGTTTTTCACACTCATTATTTGAGTCAATTCATAAATTTAAGAAATCTGAGTGCAATCCATCTCATTTAGCCTCGAATCCTGGGTTACTTCATATTCTTCTCTCTCTTTTAATGCGTCACAAACCCTTCTCAATTGTTCTTTTTTGAAAAAAGTGTTGAAATTGAACTCCAGCATTTTTTTATTTACCCCTTATAATTTTGAGCTTTAGTACCTAAGCAAAAATGCTTCATTGCAAACACTCTTCCACTCTGTCATTTTAAAATTTCCCATTATATTGTGCCTGAATATTATGTAGGGCAAACCCCCTTTGGAATAAACGTCATCTCGGATAAGGACGTTAAACCGTAGGCCCAGTCTCTCGATCTCTCTGACTAGGGACTTAAAAGAACCCAAACACTTCTCGTAAAGAGCAGGGTGATGATCCCGGTGTTGTGGTCTGTCTCTTCAACTGAGGGCACTTCTTATCAGGCTGCCAATTTGCGCCATAACTTATGAGCCGCTTAGCGGACTTTCTAAGACCCTCGTACTATTAAAAACCTGTATATATTTGTAAAGCGTTTAGAGCTTTATAGGATAAGCGCTATATAAAAACTGTATTATTATTGTTATTATTATTATTATTATTATTATTATTTTTTGTTATTATTATTATTATTAACGAGGTAACTCTGTTGCTTTATTTTAGTGTGGCAGGAAGAAACTGAAGAAAAAAGTCTTGTTTTTTCTCAATTTTATGCTTAAAATTTTTCTCTCAGCAAGTATTTAATATAAATGAAAGTTCTATGCACAAAACAAATCGTTACATAAATAAAAACCACACAAAAATTATTACTGCTTACGTCGGAGCCAGTTAACTCTCGTTGACGATGAAAAGTTAAACACTCAAGAGTAAAAAAATAGTCAACACGATGTATATAAATTTATAGAAAACAACTATATTTCGGTTGGCCAAACCAGCCTTCTTCAGGTTTGAAAACACAAAACAAAGACAAAACAAAACAACTATATTTCGGCTGGCCAAATCAGCCTTCTTCAG
This sequence comes from Zoanthus pulchellus, assembly GCA_027575285.2. NCBI lineage: Eukaryota > Metazoa > Cnidaria > Anthozoa > Zoantharia > Zoanthidae > Zoanthus > Zoanthus pulchellus. The sequence continues at coordinate 13,966 of JAOBRB020165099.1, forward strand.
GTTAGGGTTAGGGTTAGGGTCTTCTTGAAAACACAAAACAAAGACCTTCATACTGGCCATCTGTAAAAAATATTTTCAAATCATTCGGACTAGTTATTTTGCAGTCTCTTTTTCTTATATTTCATTTCATTTCATTTCATTTCATTTCATAATCAGTTAAAACTGCAAACAAAAATTGCTTAGTAACTACTGACTGGCTGTATTGTAGGCGGGAAAGAATTAGCCGACAATACCATCAGTCAGCGGTATCTAAAATGCAGTTCTTGTTTGCAGCTTCGACTGATATAAGAGGAAAAGAAAGAGACAGCTTGCATGTAGTCTAGGAAGCCACTGCTAGGAGAGCAGATCCCTTGAAACATTGTTTGCAAGACGTTACGAACTCGGCTTCAAACGATTTTTTGTTGTCAACTGTGGCACCGTGATTGTGACACCCAAACATCTAACTTAGTTTTGCCGTGAGGAACATAAGTTTTGTCACCGATGTTTCCGGATTTTAAAAAAATATTTCAGCCTAAAATTTGCCAAAAATATAAGATTACTTTCACAGAAAAACATTTTTTAAGCTAAAAAGTATGTTAGGAACTATAGCCCCTCAATAATTTTGCCGCCATTTTGAATTTTCCAAAATTCTCCAAGACCCTTACTTACTCCCGCCTTCCGCGGTCCATAGCCTCCCATCCCTCCCCCCCCCATTCCCTCCCCCTTCCAATAAGAAAGTCTGCTCAAAGTAAGCTAACTGCGTAGTTTCGGGGCCTGTTTATCGTAGCCAACATTGGAAGTTTGTTAAAGCTGTAAAGTTGTAGCTAATAATTTAATTTCTCGCCTTTGTGGTTTTAAACTTATTTTTTGCAGCTTTATTGAACGCCTTGCGATTGATTTACTGAATGCAAAAAGATACAGCTTTAGCAGCATAAATTCTTAATCTAGCGACAATGTTTAGTTTTAATATTTTAACTGATTTGAGACTGAAACTTCAGATTGGATAAATGTAATTGCTGTACTCCATAACCATGCATTAACAGCGTAATAAACATTATTCTTTTCAAATATTAAAACCAGTCTTTTTTTGCCTACATTGGAAATTCTATTCCTTTCCAATTAAGGTTTTTGTGAGTTCTCTCTCATTTGTTGATCGTTGTGCAGTTTTTTCTTATGACTCTTATATAAACAGCTGAGATATATTACAAAGAACATTTTTTATAAGAACACGAGGATGAAAATCGCCAACAATTTAAGAACATGTTAAGAACATGCAGTGAGACTGAGAAAAGGTGAAGAACGTTTATTTATGATGAAATAATTCATACAGTGTAATTGAAGAATTTGCTTGGGCTTTTTGACTAAAGTTTCCAGATAATAATTTTACATCAGAGGTTTTTCATTTACCAAATTGCATTTCTTAGCTATAGTTCTTGAAACAAACTAGCAAGAATAACAGTACAAAGTACATGTACAAATCAATGTATACAGAAAAGTACCACATATGGTTCATGTGTTATTTATATTTTCTAAAATCAGTAAAGATGCTTTATTTTTAAGAACATGTTTAAGAACATTTGAGGCTGTTGTACCGAAAATACTTAAGAACGTTCAGCCTCAGTCGAAAAATTCGCATTCATATAAAATGAAAAGCTAAGAGTATGTATGCACTTTTTATACAAACAACTTTATAAGAACAGGGCCAGGGGCGGATCCAAAAATTGAAAAGAAGGGGGGCACAGTGAACACCAAAGGCGCGAGTTTTCTAGAGGGGTCTGGGGGCATGCCCCCCCAGAAATTTTTGAAAATTTGAGTTTCTAAAATGACTATTTCAAGCATTTTGCGACAAATTTCGTATCATTTAAGAATAATTTCTTCTTGTAAACTTTGTTCAAATAAAGAGTTCATATAAATGCAATACGTGATGTTTTTGTAAAAAAAAATCCCCAAAAGGGGGGGGAATGGCCCCCCAGGCCCCCCCTCCCCCCTTGGATCCGCCACTGATTAATGAGGCTCAGATTGGTGGAATATTAAGGATAAGCGCAGGTTGATGCTGAAATAGAAAAGAAAATGTTTCTTGTTAAAACTTTGCTGAATTTTTAAACCGCTCACAGAAATAGGAGCAGATTATAAACAAATTGAGGCTGATGCAGCCCGCAAAAGTTGATAATAAGCCTCGACAAAATTTGCTGGATTTTATTAAAAAGAAATCGTGTACTCCATTTGAAACACTCGTTTTCATTTTCACTTTTCAGGTTAATGTTTGCTTTCTTCGATTTTCATTCAGTTTGTATGTTTTATCATGAAACAAGCTTGCTCTATCTGGTTCATATATACAACTTAAAAAAAGGAAACTTAGCCGCACAGCACCACACCTTCACTCCAACAAAGGACTATAGTCTAAAACGACAGGTTTTCACTACGGTTTCCTCGAAATTTTTAGGTAAAGATTAAAAAAGGGGGAAAAGGAGTCAGCCAAAAATATATATCAAAAAATATATTCCAACTTTCTAAGGCCTCGATCAATATAAAATTTGAAGCTAGATTGAGAGTGTGTCGTATACTATTGGATAATAATAATACGTGGACTTTTTTTAGGAAACAACTATATTTCGGCTGGCCAAACCAGCCTTTCCCCCTTTTTTTAGGAAGAGTAGTCTTTTTGGGAGTGTTCTGATTTCGGATTGCTTGCAATATTCTTCTGCTCCGATTTTTCTCCTGTTATTAGAATAGCTGCTGGAGTAATCCGGAATAGCAACATCAAAATAAAAAAAAAAACTAACATGAAAGACAAAAAATAACAACAACATTAAAAACGGCGAACAACTGTTTCGACAGCGAAGAAAACGCCGAACCATCATGCAGTACTGCCTACAGAGCTATACAGGAATCCGCTGTGCGGACCCATTTAAGAACAGATGGATTATATACTTGGTATAACTGTTCGTTTGGTAAATTAAAATCCAATAGTAAAAAAATATCGCCCTGGCAACCCCTACAGTTACTATCTACATGGCATTGTCCGGCTGCGATGCCAGCGTGGTTGGTCCTTGTGGTGTAGTGGTTAACACGTCGGACTAGTAAACCGAAGATGTGCCGGGGTTCGATTCCCGCCAAGGGTAATAGATGTTATTTTTCTCTTATTTCATTCCAAAATGTACTCCTGTACCGTAATAGACTCAAACTAACACCTAAAACAAGTTTTTTGGTCCCAGCGAACATAAAAACTCGAGTTTAAAATTTTATGCACATCGGGGGTTTATCAACTAAAATTAAGGATCTTCGGCTCGAAACCACAGCACTTAGCACTGCCGGTTACACAAGGACCACAGTGGAGAAAAAAATTTTGAACTAGAGTTCCCAAATATTTAAATAGTTGTTTTTGAAAATCTAATTCCTTCCATTCATCACTGCTAGCATATAAATTATATAGATTTGTGTTTTTAATTATGTTTGTTAAGACTGTTAGGTTAGTGTGCGTTAATGAGATGTAATTAGCTTTCATTTTATCAACTGACTGAAAAGGGTTCGCACTGTTTATTGAAGTAAAGAAAAACCTGTTTTTAAAATCATTGAAGGTTCTTGCTGTGAAATTTTTAGATGGAAGAATTAATGGTTAAATACATGTTTTATTTATAACTTGAAAAGGGGTATATTTACGTGTTGTTTAGCCATTTCGGCATGTACAAGTACAAATATCGGGTTGTCCCGATAGATCTAAGTGACAAGCTTTCTGGTTGATTCAAGTGACACATATAAAGAGTTAAAGAAAGAACAAGGTGTTCAACGCAAGAAAACATGAATAAAGGAAAAGGAAGGGGCTTTCTACTTTTGGTTTTCACTCTTAGCATGGCAACTTGTAGAAAAGTAAGAAACGATTTTCTAACAGCCTTGGCAAACGGTAAGTGGACATAGCCTACAAAGCTATACGTATTCCAATGAATTTGTTTTAAAGAATTTCAGCGCGTCAGCCTGAAAATTAAACGTCTAAGTTTAATTTTCAAAGTGTATATAGCCACTGATAAATATAACTTGTTTTGAATAAAAACCAACAACATGTCCAATTGTATTCAAAAAATTTTCAAACAAATCAAGTTCATTTATTCGTTATATTTTCTTTAAAAATTCCACAAAGTATAAGCTTTTTCTAGTAAAAACTGGCAAAGTTTATACAGCAAAGCGCTCTCTGGCTCAAAAGCCAAATTGTTAAATTTGTGAAAACTACATTAACTGACATTCCAACAACTAATCCAAAAGAGTGATCTATAACTAAGATAAACGATGAATCATAAGACAAATCAAAATTTGATGCAATGTAGTTTGATTTTCAACTTTTGAATCGGCTTTTAAAATAAGCCAGTTTTGTTTAAAGGTTTTACTAAAAATATCTTTACAAAGGCGTCAATTTTAAAACACTTCAACTACTAGTTACTCTAAATACTAAATAGTATTGTATATTATTCATATTAAAAACAAAATATATTATGATAAGTTTAAAAAAAACACAGCACGAAAAACCAATTTTAGAAATTATGAATATAGTAATCAGTTTTTCATTCGAAATTGAAACAACACCGGCTAAATCAGTTGGTGATACATCTGTATGTCTGCAGTGTAAGACGCGCGGCTAAATAATAATATACAAATAAATTATAAATATTTTTATTACACAGACATGCTTCACTCTAAGTTTAAAATGTTACTTCATGTGTATTTTTGTACTCTACGAGTAACATAATGAGTTTTGATTATAAATTGATACTCTTATTTGATAAAAGTGATAGTAAAAATTTTTTAAAAACTTTGTTACGCTGTTTTTGGTCACTTTATTTTACATTTTAAAACATTTTAGCAAAACAAGGAAAAACTGAATACTTTGTTACAACATGCTCTGTTATTATAATTATGCATGGCACTGAGTAATATTGTCTTAAAAATACGTGAATAAAGTTCTATTTTCCAGCCTATGCGCTTTTTAATAGAACAACGCTATAAGAACAACCAGGCTGAAATTGGCCAAAATGTAAGGACAATTTAAGAATAATCTCGGGCTGAGGCTCCCAGTATCAGCTATGATATTTTATGTAAATAGTTAACAAAAACATAAACTTTTAACTTAGCAACACAATATATACCAAAAGAAGTCTTTTGTCGGGTAGTTCATATTTGTATTGCAAAATGCGTATCGTATTGCAGTGCCATGATTGTTTCTATCATGTATTTTACTTCGAATTAAACTGCTAGAATTAAGAATTTGGAACAATTTAAGGCCGAAATCACCAGAAAAATTAAGAACAATGAGCCTCGAAAAATATTCTAATTATTATAAAAGTCGTGTATATTTATACCACTAAATCAAATGAAATAAAACTTTGCATATGTAACGTACACTTCCATTTTAATACAGTATATTTATTAAATAGAGAATAATACATGGTCGCGCGGAGATATCGATATCGAACGAGTGAGTGCAGCGAACGAGTGGGGTATCAAATGTGAACACGAGAAGATAAATTCCATATCTCCAAGCGTCCATGTATTATTCTGTTTATTATATAAACAAGAATCAGCCATTCCATAAACCAAAACCATGCCATATAGTCGAGAACCCGATAAATGTAATTCATTGTTTAAGATACTTCAATGTAAACTCGGAGCTCTACAAAGTACAGTAAAAAATAAATAAAAAAATTTAAAAATGTCCGGTATCTTGTTCAAAATATAAAAGATAAGCTGCAAGCTGCCGGCGCGTTGTGATTTTCCCGCACTTGATAGAAATGACGTCACAAATTGTTGAAATGTGATTGGCTTATAATTATATTTTCACATATAAAAATATCGTGTGTTCAGATACCAAGTTTCTCGGTAATAGAAATCCTTGTAAAACACTGCAGTTTATATAATAGGGTGATTTATCTATGTAATTGTAAGACTCAAACAGGAGCGGTACGCAACTTCCTTTGATCTTGCCGCTTTCCTTCACGGTGATATCCCGAATTGAAAAACTGTCAACCAAAGAAGTTTCGTGCCGTTAATGCGTAATAAATCTCAGAGAGCCAACGGCGCCATATTGAATATAATATGACAGAATCATAATTTCTAAACTGCGCTACTTAATTCTAGTTATCCCGTTAGGAATGTATTAGGGCGATGAATTTCGTCTATTTTACGGGTTTGAAGCTGTGAACATAGCATTGAGGCGAATTCTTTTACTTTATATCGTGGAACTTTCAAAGCACTGGAGTCTTTTTATCCGGTTCAGTAATAGTCGCAGGACTTAATTTTCAAGTATTGTACAAAAGCTGTCACACGTGTACGTTATCGGTGACCTGCCAAATATCGCAAAATTTTGTTTGCAATTTCGTATTCGCAGCTTTCTCGAAACGTCAAATTTGAATTGCCCAAACACGATTCTTGATGTCAATACCTTGATTATCTTTAATTTCCAATTCGGCTTGTAAATGGCAAGATCAACTACGACCCCGTTTACACCAGCTGAATATATGTCGGAGTACTCCCGGAATATTCCCAGGTCATTCAAGGAATTGCATTCACACTAGCATAAATTTTAGTTGTTCACGATCACTCGACTACTCTCGAATTGCTTTCACACTTGGTGTACTCGAGTTCTCTTGTTGTTAAGGTACAGTTTGTATACTTGCAGTTAGAGCATCACGAGCAAAATTGAACAAACAATTTATAGACCGTTTTCAATCGATTAAGTTTTGTTCTGAATTGTTTGGCGTCTCTACGATTGAAACCTTTCTCTGATATTTGTAACCATTCTAGCGCTATCCGCTTTCAAGCTCCGTTTACAAAATATATCCAACAGTACACCACAGTTTCCTTTCGTCCCCACTTTTCTCCTCGTACCGACATGATAAAATAACATTTTTTTAAAAACACCCTGGAAGCTTTTGAAAAACCGGTGAAAGTTTCAGTAACTGGCGAAAAAGCGGGAAGTGTTAGTACAATCTTGCAAATGAGATTGTCGAGCGTGCCTGTTTTTTTTACCGCCTTTCTGACAAATGAGTGAAAAATATTATCAAAAATAAACGTGCTTCTACTCTTGAATCTCTTTGTAATTGGAAGTCGAACTCCTTTCATCAAAGATATCTTTTGAGAAATTTTTCTGGAAAGTTTCGAAGGTAGAAATCATTATTTCCATAACAGTTGGAGTACTCCGAGATAACTCGTCGTTTACACTACAAATCATGTGAATCGGGAGTACTTAGAGATCACCTTTCCCGCGTGAACTAACTTGAAATACTGCCGGAGTACTCCCGAAAGTGCGTTTACACTAAAAGTCGCTCATTGGAATGAAAATACTGATGCGAATCATGGTGAAGTTAGGAGACTCGTAGACTTTGTAAATGGTGGTATAGACTCTGATAATCACTTTAACTGAGATGAGCTGATTGGTTTTGTACTCAAATTACTTAAAGCTGCTGCAATGAAAACTACTCAATCTAACAAGGGTTTCAATGTTAGAGGAATCACTCCAGAAAGAATGCGAAATTGCTTCAGTTTTAAAATGTATCTAAGACCGTGAGACAGCAATGAAGCGACATGGCGAGAGTATGTGGTTGCTCTTGCAGACAGTCTGGGGCCCCGATAAAATGCAGGAGAAATAAGATAATTTTTCTAGAATGTGAGCAAATCTGGTTAGCCCAGTTGGTAAGGCGCCAGTCTATTGTGCGTGAGGTCTCGGGTTCGATTCACGGTCGGACCAACACTCAGGGTCTTAAAATAATTGAGGAGAAAGTGCTTCCTTTGTCCAACATCTGCAAATGGTTTAACTTTCGCGTCTTCTCGGATAAGGACGTTAAACCGTAGGCCCAGTAGTAAGATCCTTGTAAGGGACATCGAGTCCTATTATCTCTACTCCCTGGAACCTGCCAGGTTCCTAAATGTTCGTAAGAAAAGAAAAATCTCGTATTAAAAAACCTCAGCCATTACAGCATCTCCTTCCTCAAGAAAATCAATTAAACCAGTTACCCTCACAATTTCTTTGTCAGATATCAAGCCAGTCCACAAAGGGGGAACAAAAGATATAACACCATCAAGTGTTATGCCTATAAGCAGTTTTGCAGTGTTGTGATGCTTATAGTTATACTCCAAGTTATCTTTTGACTGGAGGGTCGCTTTGGCTTTTGTATAAACAACTCTAAACAGTCAATAATTATTCTCAGATTTGGGAATATCTTGAATTGCTCAGGCATATTCTTTTTAATATGTAATTGACTGAGCCAAGGAACTAAAAGGGAAAGTTCTTCTGACAAAAATAGTATCCAAGTGTTGTTTATTCTTGATATCTGCCCAACCAGGGCTCGATTTTAAGGAAAATGTCTTGTTGTACATGGGGCAACCAAGATTTATTTTTTAGGCGTCCCTCAAAAGTTCAGGTTGTCCTAAACAAAAGTGACTCGAACAGCTATAATAAGTATTTCAGTGGGTTTTATACTTTCTTTCATTTAAAATTTTA